>JAAMPD010001218.1:27758-55461 GCA_025266255.1 Trissolcus basalis | reverse complement strand
AAAACTAAGAGAATTTGAAATAGGCCCTTTTGTATCCATTAACTGAAATAGGCCCTTTTTCGTCTGGGGCGACGATTTAATCTAAATTTAATTGCTGCTGAATTTTATGAATGGAATTGTTTTGATATTTGGAGCGCTATAGCAACGCTGAATGGCGGACGACCAGACTGAGACTAAACACGGAGCTGGAACGTTATAAAAATGTCACTATTCAGAACGAAAGAATTTTGGCGAACATCGTGTGGTACAGACGAATTGTTTCACAAAAATAGTCTCTTAGTTACGCCTCTACTAGGACCAGAATTGAGAGATGTAATTATCATAGGCAGTACCAGCGGGTTTCTGCGAATTTATTGTCCTTCATCTCGGTGGTCCGATGAGACCAGAACAACTACAACTTTCAAATCCACAGACCTCATCATTGAAACGAAATTAAGTGACTGTATCGTTGACATAAAAACTGGAAAATTTGTATCGTAAGTATTCATTCATCGATTTCAAAAATGATAAAATGCTGATTAAATATTTTCCTTCAGTGGTTCGTCCGAAACCCAACTAGCAATTTTGACGACAAAAAGATTGACTGTATATAATATCAGTCTTACAAGAGGACCAACAGAATATGGTATGAAGCAAATTAAAACCTTGATACTTGATGACAAATGTCAAATGTCAATTATCATTTTTGATTATCAAAATTGAAGGTGATAAATGTTCCTTGACCGAGGTTTACGAACACCTGCTGTCCTGTCTACCTGCATCCTTAACCACAGGATCGTTTGGCGGAGTCAGTGGCAGAGAATTCTTTTGTATCCAAAATTTTGACGGGACGTTACAGTTTTATGAGCAGGAAGCTTACATGTTCAGCCGGGTACTGAATGATTCGCTGCTACCCAACATACTTTTATACAATTGGAAAAGCGATGCCTTGATCACCTGTAACTCAAATTGGCACTTGGAGTTGTACAAGTAATCGCTCAATTCCTGAAGTGAAATTTAAAATCAAATTATAATTATCTTAATTGACTACCCGTTTTAATAAATTTATTTTGATAGTTACTCCAACGTTGCAGAATCCGGAAGGAAGAATGATAAAAATGGAAAAGAAATTCCCAAGGAGCTAAAACCCGATTTGACTTTTAACATTGGTGAGCCTGTTACTGACATGAACATCGTCGCCATCAGCAGTTTGGAACTCGTACTCTTCGTTCTGGGCACACGAAATATGTACTACTTCAACGCGACTAATTTGACTCTAACGCAGATGAAGAAGCTCGATTACTCTGCTCTTTGCTGCTGGACTTTTGTGACTGGTGATTATGATGACCTAAACCAAGATTAAAATTCAAAACAAAATTAACAAATTGAAGAAAAGTAAAAATTGTAATCACCTTTTAGAACCCGATGGACAGTTGATGGTGGCAGTAGTTGTCGACACTGATACTCTTCTCATCTATGAAGGAACGACTTTAAAATGGTCTGCACAGTTTCCTTACACTCCCGTGGCAATTGCCAGAGCTCAAACTCAGGTAAAATTGAATAAAACGATTCAACAATGTAATATAAATCACGAACTTGTTTTTTTATTTTACAAACATCATTGCAGTTTTTGGAAGGCGTAATGGTGATTCTCTCTGAAGATGGTAGATTGGAGGCATGTTACTTGGGTTCAGAACCATCCGTTTTTACCGGACAACGTATTTTTAATAGAACCGTTGATAACAAAAGAGCACTAAGTGACGCTCAAGATTATGAAGAACTTGCCAAAATGAAGGAACAATACGGTAATTAATTACACATTTCCACCGTAAATTATTGACTTTTCCATTTCAAACTCAGAGATTTTAATTGTAAATATTGTTTTTTAGAGGGTACTCTTTCAGATGTAGCATTAAAATCAGAACTGTTAATAGCAGTGAATGTTACTCGCGGGTTAGACGCGAAACAGAAGATTCGTAATGTGATAGGAAAAGTCATCGTTTCACTTTCCTCGTACGTCAATCTCTTCAACGTGCAGACTTTCATCGAGATGCCAAAACCACTGAGTGTCTCCGATCCGGAGTTAAAAATGTCAACGCTTTGTAAGTAAATAACTCTGATTTACACGGAATAATGGAAAAGAAATGTCCTTTTTTGAATTGTAAAATTTGATTCCATTGAACATCTTCAGGTCAAAAACATGTGATGGAGACGGACCTTCTGCTGGACGAGAATTCAATCGCCAAATCAACTGAATTTTTTGTAACTGCTACGTACACCGACAAGGAGGACAATTATCGGTTCGTGCAGAAAACCTCTCACATCCCGATTAGTTTTCTGATCCGTCCAAGTGCGCCTGAAAATGTAGCTTCCTTAAACGTCACTATCAAAAGTGCTGGACCAGCATTGCATATCAATCAGCTTTTACCAGGTAACTGAAACTAAAATAAAGTTTCCATTAATTCTCGCAGTAAATTGAAATGTATTTTTTATTTTGCACTTGCTGAGAGATCATTCCTTTTAAGATTTGATTGGAGAGTCTTTGGAGAAACACATAACGAATTCTTTGGGACTGCAACATGTTGGAGATAATCAGGTTGTTACAGTCGTGATGGGACTGATGTCAAATCGTTATCGCGTTCAATCCAACTGCGGAACGGCAATGTCACTGATAGTTCAACAAATAGTTAACAAACTGTTAGAAAAAACACCTGACAATAATGTCATTTCCGCCAATCATACTCATATACAACTGGTTCTCAACCAGATGGAAGCTCGATTTGAGATACGATTGCGAATTCATAATATTATGGTAAAATGAATTTATGAATCTATTAACACTCGCACTCCCGGGCTTTCCGACCCCCCTAGAACTCCCGTGGAGCCAATTTGGCTCCAAGCGGTTTTTTCATGGTTAATTGTTAATTTTCGTTATTTAATGTTTATGTGAGGTCATGTATTAATGTTTACACTATTTTCATACATTTTTTGTTGAAAATATTCATTAATTCATAACTAAATATTAATAATTACAAAATATGTTTCGACTCAGTTTACAATAAATTTTTTGCTTTATTTTACACTAACAAATAATTAAAACATACGAAAAATGTCTCTGTTGTAATATTATTTTAATAAACAATTAGAAACACATAAATATTCAATAAATAAACTCATTCCTTATCACAATCGAAGCATTTGAACAAACTCTTTTTCACGGCGCAGCACAACAAGTGATAACATGGATGTTCTTAGCCACTTTCATGTAAGAATGAATTTCACGTTCAATTTTCAACATAAACTTTATATAAATGTATATTTTTTATGAAAAATTAACAACTTTTTTGTCAAAATTAAATTTCATTTATAAACAGATGTTATTGTAATTATTTATTCATAATAACAACATTTTTTGCATAAATATAATTTTAAGAAATAAATAATATCAATATAAAACATTTTCGCAATCATAGAATATAATAAAACCTTGAAAATAAAACTTAAAAACGCTCTGGAGCCAAATTGGCTCCATGGGAGTCCTAGATATATTCGTTATTAAGAAATGTAAAACACAATAAAAATGTATTGTTTTTCAATTATTATATGTATATGTAGAACGGAAAATAATGAAAAGTCACAAAAGGATTTTTTATTTCATTGCAAATCAAAAAAGTTATAGAAACTTTAAAATCGCGCGGAGCCAAATTGGGAGTTCTAGTGTTAATAAAACATTCTTGAATTTATCATACATAGTTATGTACAATTTAAATAATTTTAGGTTGAATTAGATCTGGTGATGACTCAGATGAGAGAGATTGAAAAAAGGATGTTACGCGCCATGGTGGAACGAAACGTCAAATCTCTCTCGACCACTGAACTGACATCTCTTTTGGAATCTACAAATTCTACTTTTCTTATACTTCTAGAGGAACTTGGGAAAGCTCAAGAGGTAACAAATTAACTTTTAAAATCATTTTTTAATCCATTCGAATTGCTAACTAAAAATTGTTTTTTTTTTTGCTTTGATAGGATTTGAACAAAGTTACAGAAAATCTGCATTGTCTCATAAACCTGATGCTGTGTTTGATAGGAGTCAGTCAGAAAAGTGAAACTTTTGATCTGCTCAAATCTGTGGTCAAGTTTGAACCAGAATTTCTGGACGAAGCGGTACTTATATTAAAATAATATTTTGTATAGAAATGATTTCAATTTTGAATGTTTTCTTTTTATCATCAACCTTATGTGATTTGTAGGACTGGGAAGAAGTCGTTGATTTGTGCTTAACAAAAATTTTACAACAGAGCTACAAAAAAATAGAAACTCAGAGGAAGATAACGTTTAATCGTTTTACCACCAAGGAAGAATTCGATCGACTGAAACAGCATTTTATTTTTGCTTTTGATAAATTCAGTCAAGAAAAGGAACTTTCTGAAGTCTCAGAAAGTCTGACCTCGGATGTGCCTGATTAAACATTGTACATATGATATAAACAATTTTCATGAATGAAAATATATTTTCTAATGAATCTAACTTGATTTATTATTTGAACTATACTTCCTTTTGAATTTAGTTAATCATTGATTTCAACAGTTGCTATGGTCTGTTAGATCGAAATCTAAGAGTCACAGTCAAGTCATTTCTGAATTGATTTCATTTACAAAATGTGAAACTCAAGGAAACCTGAAATTTCCTGCAGGTGATAAATAATTTCTAAATTAAATTGCATATTGTGATGTATTCAACAATTTTATAAAAATCTAGAACTGTACAATTGTTTTAACAAATTTCAGTTCAACTTAAATATACAAAATGGCAGAGGGAAAAAAGAAAAGCAAAAAAAGCTCTCAGAAGAATGGAAAGTCAGCAAATGGAGGAAAAAGCAAAGGAAAGAAGTGTAAGAAAAATGGTAGTAGAACGAAATTCAAGACATACGTTTTCAACGAGGATGTTATAAATAACGCCTACTATACGTGTCACAATGTGATGGACGTATTATACACGCGCGGTTTTCAGTGGCCTGAAGCGCAAAAAAAGAAAAAGAAGGGAAAGAAGCGTTAAATGTTTTCCCAAAAAAACTTTTCACAATTCATGAAAACAGTTTTAATTCCAATTTTTAATGTTCATTTATGATAATAATACTCACGTTTAACGTATTTTTTAAATTATTTTAACTTCAAAGTTTTACTCAGTCTTAGTATTAAAAAAATAAATATATCTTTGGATTTATAATCAAGTTTTAACTATATCAAACGATTTGGAACAGAAGTACGTTTGTTACTCTTACTGCGTCTTAAATTCTAGCTTAACTTAATTTACTGGTCAGAAAGTATCTGATGAATATTCTTAGCATAATCGCTGATGGAAAATTCGTTGTGTGGAATGACAAAAGGTCCGTTGTAAACACAGTGAACTGTCACATTTTTTGGATACTCCAATCCAGGAAGTAACTGTAAAAAATTCATTTGCAATTAACAATTGAAATAAATAAACCAATTGAACATTTATGCCATTATTATTCATTTACCTTTGGTGTCAGGAAGAAATACTGCGATCCATTGGACGATCCCGTAATCTTTACTAAAAGTTTAAATACTCTTCTTTCATTGATAGGATCCATACCCTGAAGATAACAATGTTATTGAAACGATAAATACATTAACAAATAAAGCTTAGGTAATATAAAAAAGATGTTTGTAATACTTGATTGATTTCATCCACGCATCTGAAAGGCACTCGTGACAAATTTTGTAAGGCAATCATGTAAACGGCTGTTGTGAGGGCCCTCTCACCTCCACTCTGGTGAGTCCTCGTGAGTTCCTGCAAATTGTCCATGTCACGAAACTTGACCATAATTTTTAATCCATATTTGTCAAAATCAAACTGAAAAAAGGGGGAAAGTAAATTAATAAAACAAAGAAGTAAAATTACTAAAATGAAAATTAAAGTAAATGAAAATAAGAAAAAAAAAAAAAAAAACAAAGAAAAGAAAATAGAAAGAATGGACCTGTGCGTCTTTTGAGATGAATTTCAGACTGAACAAACCTGCTGGCATGATTTTAATGCTAAAAGTAAAATATACTAACAAAATACTTTCGGGGCAACCAAATCTCACAAAAAGTGAACTGGCGACAGTGCTTCATTTTTTTTATAGGTGTGCGAGAAAGACAAACAAACATTGTGAAACTCAATGAATTCACAAAAAATTGCTTCTTGGTAAACATAAAAATTGATGTTTTTCTTTAAACAAATTATGCTGACAACTTTTGGGTTTTCTAGGGACTGGAGCCACAGTGGACCCAACCACAACATTAGAATCAACAGCCGAGGAAGGTTCAGGAGGGAAAATGGATGACGAAAACAAAAGGTACGAGATGATCGAGATCAAAATAGAAAGCAACTCCGACCCGGCTGTGAATTATCCGGTTGGCAAAGCACTTGAGGTATGAAAAAAAGTTTTACCTTTACATTCCTTCAGCACAAAAAAAACGTTTATTTTGGAAACATTTTGAAATCCTGACGAGTTGAAAAATGATTTAAATCTCTCTTATATGACAAAATAACGAAAGAAAAAGTCCCTTAGAAATTTGAAGAAGAAGCTTACTTAAGTTTTTTTATTTCTCTTTTTTATTAGTTTTCAGTTACGATTTCACTTTGATGTTTTTTTAGATTTATTTGGATGGACCTTACGGAGCGCCGTCAAGTCACATCTTTCAAGCTCAGCATGCTGTTTTGATAGCAACTGGGATAGGGGTTACCCCATTTGCCTCAATTTTGCAGTCCATAATGCATAGGTATTGGAAAGCCAGGCACACTTGTCCCAAATGCACTTATTCTTGGTCTAGTGAAATACCTGCCACTGTGATGCACCTGCGAAAGGTATCATTAAAATTTTTAATAAATAATTGCACGACCAAAAAATGAATTCCATGTTATAATTAAATTAAAAACACAAAAAACGAATAATTAAAATTGATTTAAAATTCTTGATACAGATATGTTAATTTAAGAAAAATGTACTTTCAAATGTTACTTTGAACGTGACGATATAATAAGTGGTAATAAATCATAAGCAATGCGAAGCATTTTAATGCTATCAAAATGAGATATTGAATTGAATTGAACGGGTGGTCTTTATGTGACAAAAAAATAATGTACCATAACTCAAGTCTGACAAACAATCGAATTATCGTTAATGGAATCAACTGAAATGTGTATTAATCAAGTTGAGAAAAAAACCGTCAAGCGATGAAAAAAAAAAAAAAAAAAAAAAAAAAAACGAAAGAAGTAGAAGTGTGGATCGTGAGATGTTTACGCATACTCATTTATGTCTTGTGCAAAGGTGGACTTCTTTTGGATCAATCGAGATCAGCGATCGTTCGAATGGTTTGTTAATTTGCTTTCTCAACTGGAAATGGAGCAGGCCGAACTTGGCGCAACCATGGAGCGTTTCCTTGAGATGCACATGTACATTACTAGCGCTCTGCAAAAGAATGACATGAAGGCGGTCGGATTGCAACTCGCTTTGGATCTATTGCATGAAAAGGTGAATATTAGAAAAATTATTTCGACGAATAAATTCTTCCCTTTGGTTTTCAGGTTGAAAAACGAATGAATTAAAAAAATGTTTTTTAATGAGTTCAAAAATAACAACTCTGAGAATTTTGTTTTAAATTTGAACAAGCAAATTTTTATACTTCATAATAAAGTTGTAATTCATGTTGAAAAATTGTTCATTCAATAAAACTGTAATGAGTGAATTGAACAGATAATAAATTATTGCAATCAGTCTTAAAAATTGGGCAAGAATGAAAAAAAAAATGTATTGCACAATAAAATTGGTTAGCGGAGTTTGAATTATATAAGACCCGTTGAAAAGCTAACATATGAATATTTATTGAAATTTATTGCGTAGAAATTTGGCTAATCGAGTGACCGATTATGCTATGCGAAATGTCAAGCGGTATTTTTTTACGGTCCTTGTTATTGATAACCTTGCGTGCACAGGAAGAATCGCAAACCGGTTTTCACAAGCCGGACGATCCGAAAAACCAATTGTTACACAATTTGTTTCGACACCGCACCGGTCGTCAACTTTCTGACATTCTATCGGGTTAATTAAAATTTATTTTTACATTTTATGAACGCCGTATGATTAATTTGTTTTCCAGCGAAAATACATTGAATGAAATAAAAGCGAGGGCAAATTCTGACTGAGTTGATTTTGTTTGTTTGCACAGGAAAAACGAGATTTGATAACAGGATTAAAAACCAGGACCAACGCAGGACGACCGAACTGGGATAAAGTTTTTAAGCAGCTTCAGGATCGCAAAAAAGGAAAAATCACAGTATTCTATTGCGGCCCACCTCGACTCGCAAAAATACTACGTTACAAGTGCGACCAATTTGGATTTAACTTCCGAAAGGAATCTTTTTAGAAAAGCACAACTGAAGTCATAAAAAGTTTATCGAATAAAAACAGTTTGATATGAGATGAAATTTTCAATTCAATTAATTGAAAAACAGGAGGCCAAAAAAATGTCTGTTCTGACATTTGTTTTGGTTTGATTACGTTCAAATAATATTGAAGTAAACGAACCAATGTAAATCAACGAAAATGTTTTTTGTCGAGTTTTTTTTTGCGATTCCACTGAATAATTAATTTATCTCGAAACCGTAAGTGTCAAGTTTGGATTGTCAGTACGTGTTAATATCATGATTCACAACCCAATATGTCATTTCCAGCGAAGATTAATGATTAAATTAAATTACGACTTCGCTTTTTATTTAAAATGTTTTGATCAATGCTTTTTCTTTCCAATAAAAAAATTGTTTCAATTGTATCTGTTATATGAATAAAGCAAGTCTTCATTTTGATAAAAAGAATTTTAATAAGAGCACTTTATTCACCTGTCCTAATTACTTTTTATTTGATGTTTCGTAGAATTCTAGTAGCTTCGTGGATCGACCAGATGATTAACAGACTTATTAAAATAAAAGCATGCTTTTCTGACATTTTTATGTTTACACAAAAAGTTGGTTATGACTGTGAATTGTTAAAAAATTTTGACATGTAACAAATAAAATTCATGCTGCTAATTTCGGAGTAATTAATTTGTTCGATATTCTAAATGAAAACTTTTTTAATTCAAAAAGATAAATTGGGCTGTAAATATTGTATACCGTTCGAGCAGTGATGTTTCCAAAACAAATTTCATGACCAACGAAGTCTGATAGAAGTTGGAAGTGAACAGTTCTACAAGTTCTACAAAGATAATGAAGAAGCAAACAATAGATTTTAATTAACTCCAATATCGAAGTGTTTCAATTTAATTGAAAAATGTAAGTTCATAAAAAAGACGAAAAACGATATAATTTTTTCATTTGATCTGTATTTAAGTGACAAATACCAATTTTTTTCATCAGGGCACTTATTTCCTTGTTTATGAGTTGTTTTGCAATTATTTTAACTATCAGTACACAAGTTCTAACATCTGTTTGGAAAAATGCACAACGGAAATATATCCTGAATTACCTATTGTGTCTATTCTGTAGTTACAACTGTCAAATTATATTAGATCTTGAACTTTACAAAGGATCCCGATTTTGTGTTATTTTAGGTAAGATAAGACGAACATTCTATAATCAATTTTCAAATAAACAATTAATTTTCATAAATTTTTTCATCGATGACTTTTTGCAGCATATTTGAAGTATTTTTTCAGAATCTCTTCTGAAATGTGGTTGACAGTGTTGATTTTTGGCACATTATTTTCTTTCAAGTAAGTTATTAACATATACTCAATGTTTAATTATATGAAAAAGATTTTAAAAATGTTTTTCTTTTAGGAAGACTACACCCTCGACATCATCATCAGTTACAAAAGCAAAAGAAGGCACTATATTTTTTCGGTGTTTATGTGTCGTTCAAATCATAGCGTTTTATTATGTTATCGTCGGTACAATTTTATGTAATCTCAATATCAAAGCAGTTCCATGGGATACCGTCAAACAAAAACCTGATACGAATACTCATCTTTGCTGGTTTAGCAGTAAGTTCAACTGTCATTACAAAAATTTTTATAAATGATTGAAAATTACTTATCAAACTTCAAAATCTCATGAAATACGTAATCCTACGATGATCCTATAAGACGTCCTGCAATATTATCACTATCACTTTGCGTTACTTTTTTCACTATTAAAATTATCAACGTAACGTAACTACTTAACGATACGATCTGATTAAAAAAATCGTTTCGATGGGCCCCGCGACGACAAATCGGCGATCCAAATCGTGATCTGGTAATACTCCTTGGGTAATCCTCTGATAATCCTCAAGAAATCCTTGAAGATAATCCAACTGTAATAAAAAAATAGATTTTTACTTTAAGCATAGATATATTACGAGCATAACTTTTTTCAAATAATTTTTTATTATTTGTTTTATTGTAAAATGTTTTATTGTAAAAACATTACTGTTTTTATTTTTTTATTTTTCAAACTCTTATAGAATTTCATTTTTTATTATTTTATCCCCACTCAAACTCAAATTTGTTTTGAGTATTTTAGGTTTGAACTAATATTATATTTTAATATTTAAATTTATATTTAATATGATATTATTATAACTGTAATATAATATTATTATAATTATTTATAGTATTTAATCTTATTTTGGTACATATTGAAAAAGGACTGTTGAATAATATTTTTTTCATTTCCTTTCCAGACAGTCGTAACATGATTTATTATTGGATTCTTCCAAGGTTCATTGTAACACAAGTAAGCTGTATCTTGCTAATTTTGATGACCAGGTCGTACTATATTTTACAAAAAAAATTTGACTCTAATGAACCTTCACATGAGGAACTGAAGGATCAACTGAACAAACGTGTAGAAAAGTAAGTTTTAAATATAAAAAAAGTGTTTACTATTTCTGATAAACGTTTCAAATTTGCAGATTCGTGACAACCGCTAAATTATTTATATTGATGCAACTTCCCCTGCTGTGTGAAATCATTTGCGAGATACTCAACGCTTTCAACATAATGAACCACTCGGCTGCGTCACAGTTTCGAAAAATCACAAGTCACATCCTCAGTCTCCAGGGAGTTTACCTTTTTATTATCTTTGTGATAGTTCCAAAGTTACGAAAGAAAACTATCAGCTAATTTTCAGAACCTGATTTACAATTGCTACAAAAGGTACATAATTATGAAAATACAAAATTTTGAAATGCAACGAAATTGATGAATTCGTTGAAATTCTCATGATTTTATGGCGTTCTAAAGGTTGTTCGTGGAAATGTAGTTAACGTTGTTACTTTTCATACCTGTAAATATAAAAAGTAACAAAATAGTTGTAAAAAACTATTTTCCAAAAAATGCATTTTTTTATTTGTTGTATTTCCTCAGTAGTCATTACTAAAAAAATTTTCCTCTATATGGGTGACTAAACGTCTTTTCAAATTTGACAGGTTGGTGAATGCTTTGCGACAGTGTTTACATTTAGTGATTTTTTCTCGGATGTAAATTCTCATGTGACTATTAGAATTGGAAAATTCTTTAACATTTTCATAAGAATTTTGCTGAATAAATGAATTGTTATTAGAATTTGTGTCTGTTTTCATTTTGCTAATTGTTGAAAAGAAGTTTTTAAACATACTTCCAATGTCAATGCGTTGATCTTAATCTTATCTTAATTTCCCAAAAGTTTCTAAATTGATTCAACTGATGTCTTCTTGTTGTGGTTCAAAAGTATCTTTTTTTAAAACGCTACGAATTAAAAATGTCTTGAGAAGAAAACCTTATGGTAATTTTAGTCTACCTCACAAGTTTACTTAAAAATTCAATTAATTTCTTGACATTTAAAAAATGTTCTATTAATTAAAAACAAATTTTTTCATAAAACTTTCTATTAATTGATCCTTTAAAATTAATTTGCAAAATAAAATAATTGTTCACAAGAGCATTCAATTTCTTTTTTTTTGTCTCAAATTTTTTTTAAGACAAACATCTGAACAAAAATGATCTACAACTTTCAAGATATCTTGACAAATGATAATTTAAGTCATTCACACATCCATCCGTTTCTGATGAGCAATACAACCTAATAAAAAATCATCTTTGTCCTTAATTTTTAATTGTGCATTTTTTATTTGATTTTGCATAATTTTTCTATTTGATATCATTTACTCCTTTCTGAATCATCATTTTGCACACTTTGTTCTGACTCAGTTGAAAGATGAGAACTTATTAGTAAAGACATATTTCTGTTAAGGCGCCACAAGCAATTTAAGAAAATTTATAACAAAAGAAAACTTCATTCTTAAAATTTAAATTTGCATCTTTAGGTATATGAATTTTATTAATTTTTTTTCTGAACTTCTAACTTTGTTTGAATGATGAATATAATTGTTGCAATTTTAACTAAATCCTTCTAGTTAATTTTTAATTAGGACTAAAAAAATACTTTCAACAAATTAAACAAATTATTTTCAAACTCCTAGCAAAAACTACAAAAAGTAATTCTTGAGATCTCGCGAATGACATTTGTCAGAGTGCACAGGAGCGCCATCTCGCGGGGTTTCTAAGTTGTCCGCTGCATCCGTCGGTTAGTTTCGAGGCTACGGGTGTCGTTGCACTGATCAATCGTGTGTCCAAATACGGTGTATTTACTCCAAATTGTCATTTTATATGTTGTCCGTGAATTCAATCTGTTGGTGGAAATAATGGTAGGTCATCAAGCAAAACAGCTAACATTCTGTTCAGTTTGTCTCCTATTTCTACAACTTCGAGCCGTTTTCAGTCGGCTCCTTCAAATCGTATTTCCTTTTAAATTTCAAAAACCATAAGACCACTTTTCAATTCAATTTTCGTTTATCCGAAAAAAGTTCTTACTTAAATTTCGACGTCGAACTTGCCATTAGTCATTCGTCAGTCGGAACTTTGATAATTAGTGGGTTGTGACATCATAACCTCTACGAAAGGAAGTTGTCTGATGAGTGTGTATCATATCAAAAGAAACGTCACGTCAATTGTTTTGAAAACGATAGCAAGTTCCAACTTTTGTTCGATGCCAATTTATAGCTGTTTACAAGAATCGTTTTATGTCAATGGTATATTTTTACCATCAATATTATTTTTAAACCAACATCATTACCTAGTTTCCATGGAAATTATAAATTTAAAAAACCCGTAAATATGAATTGAATTGAAACGTCATTAAATCTATTTACTTCTGTCATCAGAAAACGTCCAATTATTTTCTGTCGTTTATTCATGTTTGGTCTCGTTGTTTAATAACCTTTTGAATTATTTTCAGTCTGGCACTTTGAAACCGTATCTTGCAGCGGTGAGGCGCACGCTGAACGCTGCGATGTGTTTGGAAAATTTTTCATCCCAGATTGTAGAAAGGCACAACAAGCCCGAGGTGGAGGTTCGAATGAGCAAGGAACTCTTATTGACGCCAATCTTAATAAGTAGAAACGAAAAGGAAAAGGTACTCATCGAATCGAGTATCAACAGTATGAGAATAAGCATCGCCGTCAAGCAGGCCGACGACCTTGAACGAATTTTGTGTCACAAGTTCACTCGGTTTATGATGATGAGGGCAGAAAATTTTATGATCCTGCGAAGAAAACCAATCGAGGTTTGAATTCCACATACTTTTCTTAAAACGAATAGTCATAAAAAGTCAAAACGAAATTGTAAACTATGGTCAATAGAGATAAGATTGATACTTCAGAATAATTGTGACACCACTAAATAACTTTTTTCAAGATTACAAATCTATGTTTTTTTTTATCAATTGTAAATATTTTTTTTGATGAACACGTATATAAAATGAATTGTACAAAACATGTTATATAAAATTCTGAGTGTCACTTCTACTTTGGTTGACCGTATAAATTTTTTGTTTGATTTTTATACGAGTATAAAAATGAATGAATTATTAGTTTGATGATTGATTTTTTCAGGGTTACGATATTAGTTTCCTGATAACAAATATCCATACGGAGCAAATGTACAAGCACAAAATCGTTGACTTTGTTATCCACTTTATGGAAGAAATCGACAGGGAAATCAGCGAGATGAAATTGTCAATGAATGCGAGGGCTCGTACCTGTGCTGAAGAATTTTTAAAGAGGGTAAAATTTCATGAAGGAAAATTACGAAATTTATTTCTCAATTGGAGTGATAAACAATTCTAAAATGTTGTCTTCTTTTTTTAGTTCTAGTCTATGTGACGTCCGCAGGAACAAAGCAATTAGATAGAAGTCATTTGCAAGGACTCAAGTCGTTCCCCAAAAGTCCGCACAATACGGCTGTGTCGGAAGATCGAAAAGGAGCCGAGCGACGAGTGACAAATCATAAACTGTAAAGAAAAGTCGATTCCGTGAATTACTTTGAAGAAACGCTCAAGTTTCACCTGAACCCCGTTAGATGGCGTTCGAATGTTGCATTTTATATCGTGTTTTTGTGCACAATCGTGTGCACACTGAACCGATGATTATCTTAAGGAACTTTGTTGAAGATTGGATGGAAAGGAGGTTACCATTTCGCGTATCACAACGTACTCTAACGCCGAAGAGCATTTTTTTTAATTATATATTTATATGTAACACCTGTAGTATACGTTCGAGAACTGCCAAATCGCGATTCTACAATTAGTTTACAAAACCTTTGTAACTATCCGTCACATTTTTAATTTCTCATGTTTTTTATTTGTAATAAAAAATATCAAATTGAAATTTCTCGATTCAGTTGTTTCTTTTTTCATCACCGGTTAGAATTTGTTTGGAGAAACTCTTGTTAACATGTTATTTGCGATTGTTGTTGGATCTGGTCAGTTCGAAAGGAATCATTATGCGAAGGAGGACCTCGCGAACGGTCACCGCCTCCCGATGTGAACTTTGTGTATGCAAGAGCAATCGCTAGGGAGGGACAAACTTTTCGCGAAAGTGCATTGCATTGGTACCGTTGCCTCCTCAAACCGTGGAATCCATCACGTTCGAGTTTTTTTTATACCACGGGGAACGGTCGTCAAGTCCCAATCCGTGACACTTGATTTGTTTCAGTGTCACTCGCGACCTTTCTAACACAAGAAATGTAAAAAAAAGGTGCACTTTACTCGATTTCCAAAACGATTAGGAAATTTGCAAATAAAATACTAAGCATAATCATAAACTGGGGCTCCAGTCTGTTTTGTTGCACAGCTTTAATTGGCACGCGTGTTTTATGGAATGCTTTACGTTGGATTTGAATAATTGCTTGACGCATCGCTGGTGTCAACGGTACCAAGTATATTCCGTGAGTTATTTCTCATAGATCATTATAGGGATGGATATTCCGGGGACTCAAAATTCTTAATCAAGGATTCATTTTTGTAACACAAACATCTTGGAACAATAAACAAATTCGGATGTACGATGAAATAATTTTTTTTCCGAACAATAAACATCTGATTTTGAAAAAACGTTGAAATACCGAGCACTAAAAATGTCATCCACTCGTCAAAGAGAGATGATATTCCTGTGTGCCGGCAATTCACAATGCGTTGTCATCGTATTCGAAGTGATCATCCGGTATGAGCTGAGCCTCGTCTACAAGGACTGCAATAGCACAGGGCCAAAAATACAACCTCCACATTTCACGTATGTACACATGGCCGCAATTCCAAATATAATAGTAACGGCGCGTTCGGAGATGTACGGCTCACAACTAAGAATCAAATTATACTTCGGAATAATTTATAGATAAAGACTGTGCGAGGATAGGTGACAAATTTAAATGAAAGATGATTTATCGAGCAACTATTAGGTTCATTGAGAAGTTTAAAAAAAGTCATAACTACGTTTGGAAGCAATTTTGGAGGATTTTAATTAATTTGTCTAATTAATTGAAAACGCAGTTCGGATTAGGGAGACGTTCAATTTGGAAAACACTTATAGACCTGACACAGTTTCGGTACAAAGTTCGGCAGGGCCTTTAAAAGAGTTGTCGAGTTCAAAAAGTGTGCGCGCCCGCGGAGGAAATTATTTTCACCGGGGCACACACACCGATGTCCAACTTGAAGCCAACGTCTAATTAAAACATCTCTCGTTGAGAAGTTTTTACCCTCTCAGGTGCCGCTTCTGGTAATCACCAGTGTTTTCGTGTTACGGATGGAAATGATAAGATCTATTTTTAAGAAGTTTAATGAGCAACGCCAGTGCAAAGTTTAAAGCTGCAGCGACTCTTTGCACAATTTCGCTACCCTATTTCCACTAAACCCTTCTAATCCTTAATAAAAATCTGATCTCCATTTTAATCCCTCCGCAACAACCGTTCCCCTTATCCCACCCAAAATAAAACAAACCACGAAAGAAAGAAACAAGCAGAGTTTAAAATTTGTCACGATCTTTTTTCTTTCCACTTTGCTCTCTGACTATTCATGATTTGAAATTCAAATTACAAAAGAACACTTTTCTACTAACTGAAAAACACATTTTCCTATTTTTTTCATTACAACAGAAATTGTTCATTGGATGAAATAATCGAAAATAGATAAGAGATTGGAAGTTGTAAAAATATTGGAGGGATGGTCAAGGGGGGATTCAAAGTTGGTCCTTAAGGTTGGAGCTTGCGCTGGAGCGTCGCGCGACTACGCCGACTCGTGGGGCGCGTCGGCGTAGTCCAGGAATCGGTGTTAGAGCAGTCGGTTGAGCGGGCTCGAGCTCTAGTCGTGTTGAGAGTGTGGGCCGCGTTAGGTAGGATGCGTGTGCTTGGGTGCGGTGTGCCTCCACCCAACGAAAACACAATCGAAGGCTCGTCGAGGACACGCGGTCGTTGGAGCTGCGAGTGGCAGCAGTCCGTCCAACAGACTGGGGCGGCTGGCCCCACGCGCAACACCAGTCGAGACTAACCGTCGCGGAGGCCGCATCGCCACCCATGTTCATCCCGGACACCCTCAGGAGCTGCATGGTGGAACCGGATGTTTCGACGTACCTGCAGGCTCCTTCCGTAGGACAGGTGCCTACTTTCATAACATTCGCTACCCAACTTTTGTTCCGCTCCATTACCGTTAGCTTAGTTCGGCTGCGCCTGCTACCAACCCCTAACCCGCAAGCTTCGCTTTCCCTGGGCTCGCTGCTGCCCCAGCTGGCCCGAAAGTGATAGTGCCACTACGTTCGCCCCAACATGGTCTGGGGCCTGCACGCGCCGCCCACGACTTTCCCGGTGAGTAGTCCCGGAAACCTATACCGGCTTTTGTCTCAGTCCAAGCTTTCAGTTTTGTTTCGGGTATTGGTATCGGGTCGGGTGTTCAGTACACTGGTGAGTACACTTCAAATCCGTCGGGTACCCAACGACTTTTCCATTTGTTTATTTTTTGTTATCGTTTTTCCTTGGCAATACTCAAAGTCCACCAGTTTTTAGCTGCAGAAATTTTGGTTCCGCATCAGTTTTCATCAAATGGTTTCGGAATTTCTTGGGTCCACTTTTTTATGATTTTCAGTTTCTTCGTTTACACCTTGTGGTGTCAAAGAATGACAAATGTTCTTATTTCGGTTTTTGGATTTTTGGTACCAGGAACTTTAGATGTTTCATTTTTCAGGATTGTTTATGTTGTTCTTTTTGACTGACTACTCAAATTTTATGAGATGTGTTCACTCCTCTGGTACCAAATGAGCAATTATAATTTCAGGTACTAGATTTAAGATTTTTTTTTTAGTATGAGAGTTGTACTTTTTATAAAAAGTTTTATATACCTCATATAAGTGTATATTTTCAATTTATTAATTCCATCTTTTTGAAATTATAAACAAGGATTGTAATTCAGGATACTGAAAGAATAAAATGAGGCTGGAATATCGTTTTCAGGAATCAGCAATAAACGTATACCGGATTGAGAGGGAAAAAATTTTTTTGAAAGATGTGAGAAAAGAAGGTACCCAAAATAGATTAGGACAAATTAAAACGTTGGTCCCTTTCGTTGAGTTGGAAAAACAACTGTATTGTACTCTCTCGCCTGATGTCGGTATGTCATGCGACAAATTGGTGCTTCGCTGCGAAGTAGCTTGTTTGGGGATTATGGTTGGAGCACGTGCTTTCATGCGGGCGTAACGTCAACGACTTTTTCACGCCGCGAATTATTTATTTCACAATTCTCTTCACACAAACTCTTTCATTTCTTGTCTATTTCTCAATCACTTTCCAATATCTTCAACATTTTTGTCAAAAAAAAAAAAAAAAAAAAAACAACACACACACAAATTCAAACAAAAGAAATTCAAAAATACACAGTAACAAATGGAAGAATAAAACAAAGATAGAAAAAAGGAGAGACGATAAAAATCAGATGCGAGACTTTCGTCTTTATTCCGACGAGTAATAATTATCATTTCCTAATCAGCGAAACTCATTTAACGGTCCGACTTAAACGTCGAGTTTTTCCTCAACTTTTTCGTTCACGCTCGGTCGTGAAACGAAATCAGCCCGATGTCAATCCGTCACGAATTCATGCCGAAGTTCGACGTGCAAAAAAAAAAAGTGCTGAGAGCGCGCCGATGTACTCCTCGCGGGCGCGTTCGAGCGCACCAATACACATCGCGCAAATGTTTCGCGGCTACACGCGAACCTGCTCAATTGTTCTTGCACTCTCGTCATCCTTCCAAACTCAGCTGATTTTGCGCCAGCATTTGCTGCATGTCGTTCATTATCGGGACGATATAATTTTTATTCGAAAACTTTCGCGCCCTGAGCTCATCGTCACGATACTTTTTGACACCGTCGAAAAATAAAGCACAAAATTTGACTACTCTTTTAATTGAACCAACCGAAGCTTTATATTTACCAAACATAGTCTGATTCCTATTTTTTTCCAAGTTCTTTTCTTAAGATTGTTTTTTTTTTTTTCTTAAATTTAAAATAAAAAAAATTATTTGGATGGAATATTTCATGGTGAAAAAATGGTTGACAATTTGAGATAGAAAAAGTGACAAAAAATGAGCCGAAAAGTAGAATATTTTTGCAGGCAGTATCAGCGATGGGAAAAAAAACTAAGCCAGTATAAATCTTGGCGGCGCTAAAAATAACGCCCGAGTCTCATTTAAATTCACTGGAGCCGCGTTAAAATTAACTTTGACATTAGTAGAAATAACAACGGAGACACGTTGCGCTTACCAGCGGCCCATCAGAACCCCGTTGCGCCTTATAACGCTTGATTTTGCGATAGCAATTCTCGCCGGACACAAGTCGATCTTTCGATGACCCGCGTCTCTTGGACTCAATTTCGTCGCTCGACTTTTTTCCCCTACATGTAAACTTAGATACAGTCATTAGTTCATTTATCGTTTATTTATAGAAGAACTTTTTGATTTTAACACGGACGCACACTTTTTTTAAGGAAACACAATAAGATGAGAAAGAAAAATCACTCAATCAACTTATTTAAATATTACTAAATACACTAACTAAATACCAACCAAACAAAAAATTAGTTTACTTAAAATCAAAGATACAAAGTACTACAAGATTAGAAAAAAAAATTTTAACAATTTTTTTAAATGAATATAAAAATATAATAACTTATAAAAATAATAATGAAACCAAAATTGTTGTATAAAATGTTTTTGGTGCTAGAAAATGATTATTTGTCACATGGAAATTATATGGCAAGGTGTCAGCGCATTTTTATTCCTCTTTGACTAAAAAATTTGGGCCATTTTCGTAGCCGGATGTTTGGAAACTGAAAACACAAAAGGTGGAGAACGGAAGAGTAGAAAATTGTTTTGGGATTCGCAATAAAACGCCAGGGGAGGGGGGGATAGAGAAAACAAAACCGAGTCTGGGCATTAGAGACGAAATGCCGGATCAGAGCGAAGGAAGAGTCCGAAATCCGGACTAAAACATTCAAGGGTTTCTCGGACGGAGGACCGAAAACAAGTGAGTGGAATAACGAATACGCGAAACGAGCGGCGGCTATCTGTGCTCGGACACAGACGGAGCGGAGTTTAGCTATCGATCGGCCACCGGATTGCTCTCTCGCTCTCTCCTGTTCCTCCGCGGATCTTCGTCTTGTTCGCGCGACCACTCTATCATGCTAGAGTGCATGAACTCGTGGACCAAGTTGGCAAAACGTGACGTTGCCATCTGCCAGTCGGGGGCTCGATTTTCCAAGCGCAAAGTCACTTCCGCTTGACCTTTGTCGCCCTCGCCGATCCTTCCGACAGCCAACACTCTGACTGCTCGAATTTCGACCAGATGCGAGAGCCGTAATTGCTTACATTAATTGTCCCTGAATTGCACAAAACAAGTTTCAAGTTCATTCAAAATTTTAATCTAATTTTCCATCGTTCAAAAATAATTTGAACGTTTGTTATTTTAATTCAAAAAACTCTTCTGAAACTCAGTTTTAATCGACTTAAAACTTCAGTCGCTCTGGTGCAAATTAAATTTTAAAAATTGGGATGTTATAATTTGTTGAGCTCTTTGAAATTGTAGTAAAAAGTTGATAAATTGATCGAATGGGAAATGAAATATAGAATGAAATAAAAGACGCAAATTAGAATGAGAATCGATTCATTAGCTTGAAGAAAAAAAGGGGGAGACAATTAAGTGGTTTAAGACCTGGTAATCATTTTTGCGACTGCCTTCAGTAGTTTATGTCAACTGTCCCTCTAACGAGGATAACTCCCTGAGGAGAAAGTGGAGCTCTCAAATTCCGAGGGCGGAGAGAGGTGAAAATATCTATTCGTTGCGATTCTCGTCTCGTTCTACAACCCTAGCAGAATGATAAGAGGCAACTCGAATTTTATTTCAAATTTCCAATTTATCTTAAACTTCCTCAAATAAAGAATTGAACGAGACATCGCACATTCGTTTGACTAGTCGACAAGAATGTCAATACGGGTGCATTATTTCTGGACTTTGAATTAGGTAATACGATTGTTATCGTTAAGCAACGAGTTCGGATTTATCAAGATTCGCCGAGAATCTTGAACCTTTTATTTTTATTCGACATGACATGACAAAAAAACAAAAAACGTCGACTAAAGGTGATCTAATTTCTCGTTTCAATTTGTCTTGAAACAATTTAATTTTTTTTACCTTCAAACCTTTGTCTGAATTCATGCTCTTCTTGTTTTGCTTTCATTTTAAATCCGATCTCTCGAAAATTTTGATTTACGTTTTACGAACGTACAAAAAAATTAACATAAACAATCGTCATGAAATTGTTCAAAAAATGTTTAGAAAACTGTAAAATAATAAAAGAAAAAAATAATTTTGAATTTGTAAAAAAAAGGGGGTTTAAATGTCGACGGTTTTTGTGTTCTGATGTCGATTTAGTTTGAAAAATTTGTCAGAAAGGCGCGTTGGTAGCGCGCGAAGGCAAATCTAGTAAGCTAGGACAGAGGGGCTATTAATAACCGTTTAGGGTGCCGTACCTGGCCGTCGCGGCGCGACTTTCGTCCAGATAGCCCGCGTCGCGTGCACCGGCGTCTCAGTGTCGTCGCGACGATCGTCGTCGTCTGCGGATCCGTCGCAGCATCCCGTCGGCCCGACGCTCTCGTCAAGAGCCGCGCGGTTTTCAGTGGTGTCCGAGTGAAGATTTTCTGGGCTCTCTCATGGTGATACGAGGGGCCTCGAGCGGACATTAGGAGCGCCGACCTGTTGGCCAATCCGACGAAAGTCAAAGTCGCGCGACGCAATTGCGAAACCGCTCTGCCGACGGCCGATCGCAATTTCGCTCTAATTGCTCGACCTCGGGCACGAGGTTTTGCGCAGAACTCACACGGGCGTTTTTTATAGACCAGAGCCTGCCGCTGCATTTTGCGTTGCATCTAAAACAGAAAAACAAGTTGATGGTATTAGTACTTTTTGGTCCACAAACGCAGTGCAACTGCTTTCTTTTTCTTTTATCTTCTAATTTTTTTATTTCTTTGTTTATTTTTTATTTTCTCCCCAACTGAAAAAGATTGTCGCTGAGAATTTTGTTGTTTGTTTAAAAATATACACGTCCATTTTGTTCGGGGAAAAAAACACGAAATTCCGAAAATAATTCTCCTACTCGGTCTAATTCCTCCAACGGTTTTTTTTTTTTTCGTTTCTCATCGCTCGGTTTTATAATTTGAGATTAGGTAATCAAGAGTCGATCAGGAAACGTCCGAGGAACATTTCCGAAAAGATAAATTTAGTTTCTTTGTTGCTCGTTGGAATTCGGCGATGGCCGAGTGTGCAATTGACCGTCGGATTTGTGACAGCTGTCATCGACGCCGCGGAAACGCCGTTTCGTCGACGACCTTTTTTCGTCGTTTTTGGTGTTGTTTCTACACACGCTATATTATTTATAATTGCATCAGTGTCCCCGGCGTTTGACTGGTCCCGCTTTTGTTATCAACTTATGATCACTTCGCTGGGCAACTGTTTTGCACTTTTTAGTGATTCAATCATTTTCGTTCAGCCCAAGAACGTTTCATGAAAATTATGTCAAAACTGCACAGTTCTAAGTAAAGAGAAAAACATACTTTCATTAAAAATTTAGACGTTTTAGCTAATTTGTACAAGATTGCAAACACTATTTCTCGCTTTCAAATTTGTTTTCGTAGTGATGAAAAAAAATCGGGGGTTCGGGGAGGAGGAAGTTCAGCGACAAAAATTAAGATGATACAATAGTAAAAGTCGATTATAAGAGTCGAGGAATAGGATAGTGAATGAACGAATTTCTTTTGGCAGAGGTCACGCGCAGACCTGGTGGTAAAAAAACGGCCGGGCGAAATGCCGAGGAAGACGACAGGAGAGCGCTGATGAGGATTCTTAAGGGCCCGCGACGGATCTTAGAAAGTGAGAGGCTCGAGAGAAAATAGAAAGAGATAGATAGAGAATAGTCGCGCGAGACCCGCGAAGAGGAAGCAGATGAGGCGACGATCAACCTGTGACAGGCCGGCGGAGGCGATTTGCGAGCAGCACGAGTTCTGCGAGAGCCGGCAGTTTTGACAGCCGGATCGATCAGCGGAACCGAGGGAGCAGATAGGGTGCCACAGCGGCTGCAGTACCCGCGATTGCTCGATGGTTCGTGTCGTTACTATTATGCTGTTCAAAACGTTTACTACACGTGCTCTCGGGGATCTCCTGGGACCTCACCTAAAAGATCTTTGACCGTACCGAGAAAAGAGAACGTTGCTGAAATGTCACTGCCAATTCGCGAAATTTTAGATTTCATCGAACCAAAAGCCAGTTACACTGAAAAAAGAATGATATTTTAGAATGTTAAGAGTAGATTTTTTATATTGTGACGAATACAAAACGTGTTTGAAATTTACAACCTGTGTATTGTAACGATACATTACAATTAATAGAATTTAAATTACGTTACAATACTCGTTGTCTGTAATCTATATTGATAAAGATGCAGAAAATTTTGGTGAGTGTTTTTTTTTGTAAACTTATTAATAATAGTATTGTCTAATTTATTCTTGAAAGTTTAATTAATTATTTCAATTAATACGTCGTCTTGAAGTTGTAAACTTTGTTAATTAAATTACGTTATAATATAAATTGTTGGTAGTTTACAATGAAACAATCTGTTTCTTAAAATTATATGAACACTTTTAGGGTGATTGTGACACGTAGGATGACTTGTGACTATTGAAATTAGATTCATTTATTCATTATTCGTACTATGTAATTTTATATATGTTAGTCTTTTATTAATTTGAAATTTCAATTTCAATTTGTCTATATTAAGAATAAGTAAATTACTTACTAAAATAATAAATTTATTTCAGTGTCACATTTACTCTCTATCGTAACTAAGTTTACAATGCTATTGTATTCTTTACAATATACATACTATTCTTTGAAATTTTCTCAGCGGAATTGACAGAAAAATTACAAATAAAAGTGAAATAAAATTGATAAATAAAAGTATAAAATGTTAGTAGGATTGTGATTTGCATTTAATTTACATCTGCACTATTCATAAAAAGCAAATGTTTGATTGATTTAAACAAATTTTTCTTCACTTCTTTTTTATCTTTTGAGTGTAATATGTTTGACACTTTTGAAATTAATTTGAATTGCCAAGAATTTACTTAAAAATCTGTCATTATTGAAAAATCGTTAAATTTCGATTTTGAAATAATACTTTTCATTAAATTGAACAAAACAAATAAAAAATAATCTAAATCATTCACGGCAATAATAATTCGACTTTAAAAGTGATTAATAAATATCATTTTGGTATAGATTTTATTAGATCGAAATGTAAGTTTTCAAGCTGGTTATGAATTTGTAGTTAACTCATCTGGGTCGAATCAGTTAGCAAACGGTCAAAATTATAACCTTACAATAAATTCAAAACGCGATAAATCACATCTTTTTTATTATCACTATTAATATTAACAAACAACATTTCTGTCTATTTTGGCAAAACAAACACGTTTCCGCAACATTTTCTTTTCCCGCGAAACTAACGTCTAGACAAATTTTCTTCATTCATCTTCAATTGCAAAACCAATCCAAACCTCATATTGCGGGACAATTAAGTGATAATGAGTAATAAACTAACACGAATGAACCCTCACCAAATTTGCATGTCGATAAACAAGCCAAGAAATTTTATTGGGGGGTGAAAAAACATTGCCGAAAAAAAAAGCCAGCGCATCAACGATATACGGAAGGGAATGAGGTAAATTGCAAGCAAATCCTTTTGTATTTGTCAGCGCTGTCATAATACGTTTTTTACACCTACGTTATACTTTTCTTATAGAAGCATCGCTGAACTGTAGCCAAATTAGTTTATCGTTTGGCAAACGCGGAGGAGGGTATTTGCAACACTTGAGCATCAGCGGCGTGTTTTCGAGTGTTTAAATACCGTCGGACATTTTTTGCCTCTGCAGTCAATTTTCTGTCAATCGTGTTTTTCATCACCCTCGCTAACCCAAATCGACGGGACAAAATAACAAATCAAAATTTAAGCTCCAGGCAGATCATCCCCAGCAAAACTCCCCAGAGTAATATCAATTTAAACATTCAAGAGAGCGTGACAAAAAAAAAAGCCTTTTGAAATGTTCGAATTTCAATTATTATTACAAAAGAAATTTACGCTGCCGGGCCAGATAATGTCGGATCTGCCGTTGATCGACCGGCCTCTTTTTCGCCAGGTTCCGCCCTAACTATTTCAATTTCCCTCGCTTACTTACGTGTTTTGTAATTGACCTGCGAAAACGGTCAGAACCAGACGCGCGCAAAACCTTTGTGTGATTGAATTTCGTGATTTCCTAATTTGATACCTAATTGAACCAACCGAAAAAAAACTATACATTTTTTCCCTCAAGAAAACAGAGAACGTAAAAAAATTGATTTTTACAATCTCGAAAAAATTTCATCACGAGTAAATCAACCCACAGTGGACTTTTTTTTCATTGAAATGATTAAAGTTTGGTGTACGTGGAGAGAAAAAATGTGTCTCTCAGTTTGTTATTTTTATTTTTATTTTTTTCGTTTTTTTTTCGTTCATTTTCATCATTGACCATTATGATAAAAACGAGAGATTTGCATGGCTTAATTGAAAACAGCTATTGTCCCGTGGAAAGTAAACGGAAATTAGCCGGGAGGGCGAGAGAAGTGAGAGGGGAGAAGTTTGGGGCTAGAAGAAAAATGAAGTGGACGATGAAGTGGATCGTGAAATGGGTGTCTTTGATTTCAGGATGAGTTCCATCCATTCATTGAGGCCCTCTTACCATTCGTGAAATCTTTCTCGTACACGTGGTTCAATTTGCAAGCGGCCAAAAGGCGTTACTACAAGAAACACGAGAAGCGGATGAGTCTCGAAGAGGAACGACAGTGCAAAGAGGAACTCCAGGTAAGAAAATTTCAACAAAAGCTTTAATTGCAATTTCATAACCAAAGTATCAACATTCATTATTTTCTTTCATTAATTTTTAATTAAATACAATTGAAATGTGTTTAAAAAATGCAAAAGCGCATCGAAAAAATTGCAACAAATTTCATTCGTATTCTAATTATTCGAAATTTATATCAATAAAACCGGAACATTTAACTTTGAAAAATAATGAGATATTTTCTTGATTTTCAATTTGTAAAATTGATTATTTCTTAGCTGAGATTTTATTATTATTTAGAAATTAGACAAAATGATATATATATACAGACATAGAAGTCATACATTTTTACGATATAGTTTAAAACTATTATCTCAGATTTAATTGTATAAACATTCTTCATACTTCATCAAAGTATGTATGACGAATGAAAATACTCATGGTTGAATTTTCAACAATTTATAACTTTTCCGAAAAAATTATTTATAACTCGCGAAATCACACGAAATAAATTTAAAAGTAGTAATGAAAAATTAATTAGACAGATATTAACAACTTGTTACAGAATTAGTAATGAAATATAGAAACTAATTTAATTAATTATCAATTAGTAGTTTTGATTTTACTACATGTCCCACCTTAAAATATTTAAAAACAAAAATTATAATGTTAATATAATCCTACCAACAAGTTTTACTTGAAAAATGTAAATTCAAGAAACATTCATTAACATGATTAGACTGATAAATGTAGCAAAAATTGTGCGATGAGAGTATGGAGGAGAAAAAGACCATGAAAAATTTGTAGATCAGACTTATTGCAAACACGAATTTGTCTGCCTCAGAGCGATGGCAAAAAAGGGGATGAAAACATCCTGACCGGTGAACGGGGGAGGTTAAAAAAACGTCTGACCAAATAAATCTCTTATATTGACGTTTTCCTGTTTTAGTGTTTAATCAGACTTTAGTCAGACGGTTTACAATTTTTCTCGTCATCCATAAATTCCCTTCGAATACCTAACATTCATTACTCGTTTTCTCTCTCTCTCTTTCTCTGTTTAACTTTATTTCGCCACTTGGGAGCCCTTTAAGAAAGAAATATCGCGCGAAATCAATTCAGTGTCGAGCGCGCGTTTCTCAGTTGAAAAATCAATCGCGAGGCATTTGCAAAAATTAATTCCATTCAACTGACTCCTTGCGATCCC
The DNA here is from genome assembly GCA_025266255.1 of Trissolcus basalis. NCBI lineage: Eukaryota > Metazoa > Arthropoda > Insecta > Hymenoptera > Scelionidae > Trissolcus > Trissolcus basalis. The sequence continues at coordinate 28,453 of JAAMPD010001218.1, read as the reverse complement.
GTCTCTCGTGTGCGCGATTGTAAAAAAATTTCACAGTTGGCAAAATTTTTTGCCCAATTCGTCAGCAGCTTCGCGCGCGGCGGGACGCAGTGAATTTTAACTAGACGAATATTTGCGCGCGGAAGTACAAGTTCAATCGAGAAGAAGGCATTGACTGTCGATTTTGGAGTGCACGATTTTTTTTTCTCCATTTGTCTGCTCTCTGCCATTGGCTCTTCTCTTTACCGCAATTCGCATACTCCCTCTCGTAACGCGCTCTCTGTTCGATCAATATTTTAATCTCGCGATGCTGCGGTATTTAAAGGACGGACAGATGCTTGATATGAAAAGATCAGCCCGAATCAATATATCGCGTCGTTAACGATATCCGCACGCGAGGCCCGGCGCCCCACACACAGATAAGCCCTAATGGCCATCCCCCAACTTTTGCGCTTCGATTTCCCAAACTTAGTTCCTCCGTCTGCAAATTTTAATTACCGTACCTTTAGTCACGCTTCCAACGAGGGACAAAAATTTGCCCAACAATTTTTTCATTCCTACAACTTTTCAAAAAAAACTTTTCCCTACACTGAGAAAAAATTATATCAAATATTATAATTTATAGATGAAAATTTACTGAAACTGTACAGCATATGGAGAAAAATCTGAAATTCATAAAAAATTATTGAAACCTACAGCAAATTTTGACGAAGCAT
>JAAMPD010001218.1:0-27741 GCA_025266255.1 Trissolcus basalis | reverse complement strand
CTGGAATAGTTTTTCAGTAGAAAAAATTAGCCCAGTTTGACTAGCCAGTACCTGGATAGTGATCAGGGGGGATAAACTGCTCCAGTAGTTACTCGCAATTTTCTAGCTAGTAACTGGCCAGAATTTTTCTGGCCCAGTCGAACTGGCTCATATCTAACCAGTAACTATTTTTGAACTGGGCAAAAACTGCTCGAATTTTTACTTGGGTTTGTGTACTTTTCTCTCTTTCTAATAACTATGAGAAAGAGACAGCGACATCAGAGTTCGCAATTCATTTTTGTCGTTCCATATAGCGATTATTCAGGGCTATATGTTTTGTAGATGACATATCAAAAATCATCTCGAGTTCAATTTCGACGATTCCGATGGAAGTGTTGTTTTCTCCCCTATGTGGAAAACGGAAGTCGCGCTCGTAAAACAAGCCCCGGTACCCTTTACACGATGATGAGAGGTGAAGAAAAAGGCCGATATAATCTTCGCGATGAGCTCGAAAACGAGGAATATCCCTCCCCGTTGTTATTTTGTGGATATTTACAGCGCGCCACGCCAGACCCCGGAATTGCCTATAAAGAAATCGCGTAGTCGCTTTTGTTTGCGTCATATCGCGGCGACGCGAGGGGCCATACCGTCGGGACCGCTGCCAAATTAATAAATATATTTCGCAGACGATGCCCGGCCGGTCCTACCGACTGCGCCATAATTTAACATCGACGTATTTTGCATCCCGCCTATTAATATGTAGAGCCGCGGATATTCTTATTTCTCCGCGCTCTGATACGTTATTAATCCGAGACGACCCAGGGATTCCCCGACGCAGTCAATTTTATACCGAGGGCGCAAAACCGTTCGCCCGAGCGATTTCAAATGAATTCTTTATGGCGGACCTCTTCGGGGTCAATGGGGGTCGTTACGCTGCAGCCACCGTTCGATCGCTTTTATTGAATGGTAATTGATTCCGAAAGATATTTAAATCGTTTAAATCTTCGCCATTCCATTCACACATTTTTTAGTTTATTTCACCATCTTTTTGCAGATATTTCGTTCCTCAGATTAACATTGAAACTTGAATTCGACTCAACCTCTTTATTGTAGCTGACTCGACACAATTTTCGACACACACTAAAATTAATATCCTGCATTCGTAACTATAGATATACAACTATGGATGCTTGTGAATATCCAGTGTATATTATTTATAAATATAGTAATAATAATTTGTCTTACGTTTCATATTTTTAGTTAATACTTTTAAACATGTCAAAATTTTCCATTCCATATTTTTATATTAAATTCATATATGAATTTAATATATATAATATATTATACTTTTATATAGAATCTTTTTATTTTTCATTCAAATATAAATGATACGAACATTCGATTTATAATTATATATTCACTTTTTAAATAATTCTTTTTGTTAGATATATATGTGGGTATATGAAATATATATGTATCCACTCATGGTACATATTTGTCAGATTGATATTATTCATATATGAAAACACATATAATTTGTCTTGTCTGAAATAATTTCAAAGAAATAAATTGTGAATGAAACTTTTAGTTTTGATTCAATTTATTTTTTATAACTTGATCACACAATTAAATAAATGAAATGAAAATGTTGAAAGTAATTATATAGCTAATCAGAAGAACGTCAAACGTTCAAACTTGGACAATTAGCAAAAACATCGATTTAGTTATTTGTAATTAACATTTTATCACGGTGGAACATTGCAAAACGTGTGATCAAGCTTAATTTTGCGTACGCGCAATAATTCGACAGTTTCGATAACACTTGTCAGTTTGTCTTATCTGGTCTGATGAATAATTCATGCCGATCCCACCACCAACCGTAGCGCGATTGTGATTTTTGCCGAATTGTCATGAGACCGATAGCGATCTAAATTTCACGATAGAATCGAAGCAACTGTAAAAGAATAAACCCCGGACAATAAAACGAAATAGTTGTCATTCAATTTTATCGCAGTGGGAAAAAAAGAAGAGAAAGAGAGAGAGAGAGGGAGAAATAAAAAGAACAAATGACAGCAAAATCGTCCTTCTGCCCGAACGACATTTTTAATCTGCAAAAATTCATTTTGGGAAACAATATCAAGATGTATGAGATATGTAATATCCGCGGAGCATCTCTCGGGCATAATTACACGGGCATCTTATCGTGTTCGCCATAAATCCGTTCGCCATAAAAATTTGCATACAAGCTCTCTCGTAAGAGTGGTCTCGTCTTTTTCGGGGGTCGCCAGATAAATCGCGGCCCAATCTAATCGTCTGCTAAAAAGTAGTACCCATATATCCCCGGCGTCAATTAAAGTAATAAATCCCCGCGGGGTCGAAATAATTCTGAAATTGCGCGTCTGCGATCTTCACGGTCGCGTTCACGGACGTCCGCTTGAAAAGGAAGCGCAGAGATAATTTCGATAGGAAGCACATCCCGCGAATGCCGAAACGAGGCCCGCACCCGAAAAAGCGAATCGATAGGCGCATAGCGCACCCACTCATACGAGCTTGGGCTTGTGTGCGGGATCCGCGTCCACTCACACGTACGTACACACGCCCACACACACAAACGGTTTATCTCCGTGTGGAAAATGTTCAAACCACGTGACTATAGATTACACACTGTATACTTACGGGGGTGGCCTGAATTTAACCTCCGCCCACCACCTTCCCGAACCCCCGCGGAAGAGCCAGACTGCCACACCAAAGACATTTTTTCCGTCCTTTCTCTCTCCCCGGTGCATCTCACTCGCTCCACGCCACTTGCCCAAAAAATACGGCACCAAAGCCAAGCGATTACTCAACTCGTTTTTTGCCCTATCGCGAATTTCCAGAAATTATTTTATTGCCCGGCCTTTAAATCCACCGACAGTATGCTTTTATCGCGAAAAAGCATAAACACAACCAAGATACATCTCGAATCATTACGGGGAATACCCCCTTTCACAATTTTCATTTCCATATTTTTCACATATTGAAATCGTTAGAAAAAAAAAAAATAGAACAAACAAAGCAGCAAAATAAACAGTTCTTATATACACAAATATTTTATGACAACAATTTTACATTTCGATTCATTTTTTTGTATCAAAATATAATATAATTTTCTGTCAATTAGGTATCTTAATTTTTCGATACACAGTTCTTATAAAGCAATAATTTATGAAAACAATTTTACATTTCAATTCATTTTTTTTTGTAGCCAAATATTATAAATTAATTTTCTGTCAATTAAATATCTTAAATTTAAACGTGAAGATTTCTTTTGGTCCGTTTAAATTTTTTCTTCATGACTAAATTATTGCAGATTGTTTTTAAGTGTTAAAAATTTTTCAACAACGAAAAGCAAAATGGTATAGCACGTGGACAAAGCATTCGCGTGCACGTGGCCATTGTAACCTTGGTTCGTTGGCTGCCAAAGATTCGTAAACCCGTAATTCGTACGTTGGGGGCAACCTCGTTGATTTGGCGAACGCCAACAAACCACGTGCACTGTAGCACGTTAGAAACAAAAGAGATTATTTTTCATTCGAATCACCATGAAGCTTGCCCAAGTTCAACTCCTCTTCACAATAAACAAAACAGTTGTAAACAAGAGAAAACCTCAATACTTGAAAAGAATTTTTCAATTCTTTCATTTATTCTCAAGTTCTACATTTGTGACATTTTTATGTCATATGAAATTGACCTTTAATGTTTTCGATTTTAAATTTCTCGCGGACGAGTTAAACTGGCGGTAAATTCAAATTGCATTTGAATAACTGAATAGCGAAGAAAATGTTTATAATTTTTTTTTTTCTAGGGAAGAACTAAAATAGTTTATTCTTAATGATCGCAATAAACTTTTGATGAAAATCACGAAACTGTGTGGGGGTTGCGCGATGTCTTTATTTATATCGGGCAAAAAGGCTCGTTTGTATAAAAGGCCGCGAGGAGCAGCGTTTATTTGGTCGTTTTTTTGTCTCAAGGTCTGCGACAATTTGCCGCATAACGATGTCTTCTCCTTTCTTGCGTAATTGAATCTAAATATTGAAGCCCCTGTTGGCTTTGGCGCCGGCTTTCTTGATTCCACCGACTTTTCCTCTTTCGCTCGGTAAAAAACTTTCGAGACACGACGCCTCGCTGCGGAATATCGTTTAAAGTCACGTCGAAATTACGAGACCATCCCAGCGCTAAAGAGATGGGCCCTGCGACCAACTTTTACCGCCACTTGTGACTCTGTTTATTATTTTAACGTCCCCGTTGGTCCAACCAGTTCGCCAATCCCAGACAATTTGCAAACGTGATTTTATCTCTTATTGTCTGACATTATTTTTGCTATCTTTAATTAAAACTATTCCTCAAATCCCACCGCTAAATTTCCCTCGTTTATTCAAATCTCCCGCCAAATTAAGACTCCATTTTTTTTTATTTCGTGATTTTTAAATTTGAAACTTTCTCGATCCACAACTTATCGCAATCTTGACACTTTTCGCGTTCATTTTCTTGGACGATGTACATATTGGATTTCGAGGTCCAATTTCGTATTCGCGTTTCATGCAATTTTAATGCTTTATGACGAATTAAACTCCGTTTTGTAGATTATTGATATGCGAGAAAATCGAACATGAGGTACTTGTGATCCCGATACATATTGAAACAAAGCCAACGATTTCGCATTCATTTGGCACGGTCGTTTGTTTTTCGACACGTATCAAAATAAGTCAAACTCTTCTGCTTTGTTTTGAATCGTGCGTTGCAGTCCCGACCGATGGGTGGTTTTCTCATCAAAAGTGCACAACTCGTTTTTTTTTTACGTTTTCAATTTCGCATTTCATTTTTAAGCTTTACATTTTATCACCGTTTTTGTCACGAACAAAATTATAAAATAACAAAAACGAAAAAAATGATATTGTGGAGACATTTTCTAATTTTCAAAGTGAAATCTATGTTGCAAAATGAGTATAGTATTAATTTCACTTTTTACAACCTATTCTATGTTCTCTACAAATTGTTTTTTTTAAGTGAAACACAAACATTTCAAATAATAATATAAAATAAAAATAAAAAATATAAAGTAAAGATGAATATAAATAAATGTGAAAAATAGATTCTGAAAAGCTCTCAAATATGGAGAAGAAGTTGATTATATAAAATGGGCGAGAGGGGGGGGGCATTGGGACAATTTTTCTGAAACATTGAGAGTGTATCATGGGCATGTGAGCCGCCCCGGAAACGCGCTCTTCATCACGAAAGGGACGCAGTAAACGTGAAACAGAAAGAGGAAGAGGCAAAAGACGAAGATGAGAAAAGCACCGAGGACGTCGCCACCCAAGTTCCGCGAATATATCCTCTTCGTGGAGCGCTTAGAAGAACGAAAATGAGCTGACCGTTGCTGTTAGGCTAAAAATGCAGTCTGCGCTTTATTTCCCGCGCTTGAAAATAGCTCAAGAGACGCGCAGACCTGGGAGAGGTGGCGGTATGCTTGGCAGAGGCGCGGTGAGAATAGAGGAAAACCACAAGTGCCATCGAGTGCCTATCAAAAAATGCCGCAAACCTGTTAACTAGCTTTTCTTGCCTCGAAATAAAAAAAATTTCTCCCTCGTTTTTGCAGACAAAATATCGATTTTCTTATCCCCATAAAAGAATCATAAACGGTATACTATATAAAAAATGTCGAGATATGAAAATGTATCTTGGGTTATAATAAATATAAAAGTATCTCAAACATCTAAAAAATCTGTTTATTTATTATAGTTTTATTTATAATTTAAAGCAGTGGGACATTTTTAGAATGTACATTTAATAATATTTATTTTAACGGAACGAAGAAACAAATTTTGTTCTATTTCACATCTTTCGCGGGAGATTTGAATTTTTTCAAGCAAGAAAAATTGAAATTGCCAGATTTAAGATGCGAAATGGAGGATTTATATATAAACGCGTAATCATTGTGCGATATCGCACGAGTGTACGAAATGTAAAATAAATTAGAGACAGCTGTTGGCGTTTAACGTTGGTGTCAACATCAGAGTGTCCATTGCAACGAAGCGAATCGCGACACAGTTTCTTGCTCCACGGGTCATCATGCACTTCGCGTTTCATTTCTTTTCAACAATCCATTCAAACGTTCCCACCCTTGATTGAACGCAGCAAATTCATCAAAATCAACAAACAAATTTATATCATATATTAAAAAAAATGAAATGAAAAATTTTAATTTAAAAAACAAACTAGCAAGTATATATAAGAGTTTAGAGAATTGATGAAAATGCGACTGTAATGTGTTTTTGATCTTGTGTATGTTGATCTCATCCCTTGTACAATATCAGGGTGGTAGGTGGACTGCGGTGGTGGGAGAAGCGCGCAAAACGGAAATAGACGAGCAGCTCGTTCTTCCGCGTTCCAATAATCGCAAAAGACCGTCTTCCGCGTCGCTTTGTCTTTCGCGTATTCAACTCACAAGTCGAGTGTACCTCGCTTTGTCTGATATGCTCTTTTATTCATGGTTATTTCAGCAAACGTCTATTTCAGAGTGGATCATTGAAATTACTTTGTACGCTTATCAGAGAGAGCATATAATATTGATGCGTCTGAACAACGACAAATTCCGTGTTTTTTTTCTACTACAAAAGCATTCTCTCATCTCACTTTGACACAAAGAATCCAAACGTTATAAATAACTTTCAAATTGCCCGCCCTTTTTATATCGGAACTGGGGAACAATTTAAATTGAATTTAAATTACGTCCCGACGGTAAAATCTAGGTTTCCCGATTTTCTTTCGTCCTTCGACATGATAAGTCGAGATTTTTAAATAGCAAAAATAAAATCTCGGAATAATACTTAATTTAAATATAAAAATATTTAAATTATAAAGTATACCGCCGACACGGATTAAAACATATCCACTAAAATATATTTTAGTTTATTATACTTATTGCCGCTTTTTATAATTTTTTTTTCAAACAACATATATTCCATTTTATATTTTATAAATTTATGTAATGCAATTTATGAAAAAATATAATCCAAATATTATACATACTGCCGGAATATATTTTATACATAAGAAATATATTTATTTTTATATTTTATATTTTCAAAATATATTTTCGTCCGTGCGGGTAAGAAATATGAAATATAATTTGTTTTAATTGTTGTCAAATGGGGGTAAAAAGTAGAAACGAAAAATGGCGGGAAATTTTAATTTGAATAGTGTGTATTTGAAATTAGAAACACGGCGATGGGGCAAATTGTGAAAGAATGGTTTCGCGAAGGAGGTAAACTACCGCGCCTATCTAACGCGTGTCGGTACGTGTTCGACGCACACGAGATTCTTCACAACCGGCATACTTGATTCGATTTATGTGCGATGCACCGTAAGTATGCGCTCCGTCCTCTCGAATCCATAGTCGCACGCCTGACACGCGCGTGAAAACTCATGTATGTGCGTGGAGCACTCGTTGAATACGTATATGACCATTTACATTTCGCGAGCCCGATTAATCTTCATGAAAAAAATTTTTATTTTCTCCGTTGCGCCGCACTGCATATTCTATTAATTTACGGTAAAGAATGCAGCGCGCCTTTCCTGTAACCTTTTTCTTCTTTCATTTTTTTTTTTTCGCTTGTTATACTCTTCATATTACTTTTTTATTCACATCATTTTCTTTATTATAAGCACAAAATAAGATTCAAATTTGCCACCCTCTTAATGGCGCGCAATTCAAATTTCAAATTTAAATGACAAATTAACAAATTTTCATTTGTTGCTTTCGAGGAATGGTTGTATTGTAAAATAATGTTGTGATTTTTCTCGATCGTGTCAGTCTAAATGTTTTATTGAAAAGATGAAAAAGGGGGGGGGGGCGTAAACAAATTCAATTCAAATTCCAACAGGACACCGTCTATAAATCAATTTGAGAATCGTCCAATTTTCCAAAAGTGCACGTTCGGAGGTAAAATTTGATTTAATTTCGTCGCGTGACGTTGATTGATACGTATTCTCAAAATGCAATTTCACTTTACAGCACACGTACACACACGAAGAATAGAGGCGAGATAGATCGCGCGACGGCCATGCATTCCGCGCACTTTCGATGCATTTCTCAGGCTCCTTTTTTTTTTGCAACTCCCAGTGTTTGCTATTCCGCGTGTGCTAGGGCCGATCGCGTGCACTGCATATGTTCCACGCGACTCTGAGGTCGTCGTCGGGTTCCCGGATTTTCCGAACGAAATTGTTCCCCTCCCCCCATTGACATTTTGCATAGATCTGCGGATATTGAAATCTTCATTCTATTCCATCGCACACTTTTTGACTTTCAACTTTTCATAAATCAGTGATTTCACAAAAAAAACCGATCGCACGAACAAACCTCTTTTTTCCCGACTTTTTCTACGACAAAGAAGAACAAACAAAAAGTTTTGCAGTTGTACTTTTGAATTTAATATCAAACTTGAATTCGTCGCTTGGTATTTCGGCGGGAAATTCAAGTTTGGAATTTCCTTGGAAGTGTAATTATAAAAAAAAAGATTAACGTTTATGGTTGGACATAAATGATACTTAATGGTGTGTAGATGTGAACGCTATAGTTTGAGAATAAACGTCGGAGTTATATTCAAAGTTGGATATACATTAAGGTTTTTAGTGTCCAAGTTAAATGAGATGCTGATTTTATTGTTGCAGAACGAGAAACTGGAGGTGAAACAGAAATGGGCCTCGCGGCTTTTGGGAAAATTGAGGAAGGATATAACGCAGGAATACCGAGAGGATTTCGTGTTAAGTATTACGGGCAAGAGACCGGCAATGTGCGTTTTAAGCAATCCAGACCAGAAAGGCAAAATGCGTAGAATCGACTGTCTACGACAAGCCGACAAGGTAATTTACAAATCCCATCTAAAATGGTAAAACGCGAGTGGATAAATGTTCAACTTTAAAACTTTGTTAAATTGAAAGGAAATTTCGAAATGGCAACATTTCTTTTCATTATTAAGTGACTTTGATTTAAATTTAATTCAAACGCCGACGACATTTTTCAATTGCTAAATCGTGTCGGCAAAACGATTTATCGAAGACGAAAATGCATTGGTGCGCGCGATAAGAAACAATTGTCTCTCGAGTGTCACATTAGGAGGGATTTTCAGCAATTCGTCTAACGTACAAAATATGGTGGCACTTATATTACGTAACGCACTTGTGTTTAAGGTATGGAGATTGGACTTGGTAATGGTGATCCTCTTCAAGGCGATTCCTTTAGAATCGACCGATGGAGAGAGGCTGGAAAAGAACTGCAGAATGTGCTCAACCGGGCCTCTGTGTCAACCCTTACCACATCAACGTCTCCGTCCGGGAACTCGACCTTTACCTCGCCAACTTTATTACCAGTCATGGTAATTTCGTTTACTTTTCAATTCAATAATATCGTTTTATTCTATTCAATATTTCAGTGTTCAATTCAATAGACAATTTTTGTCTTTCTCCTTAATACATATATCAAAAAATATATATATTTTACCATGTAAGTCTAAGCAATATATATTTTGTAAATATAAAGATAAAACTTTCTCCTTCTGAAAATTATCATTTTTGATTTTTAATTTTTATTCTAAGATGATGTTCAAATTCTATTCTACTAAAAAATAAATTTTGAAAAAGAAAACTATCAATCAAAAACCAGCATGGATCTTTCAAATTGATATATTTACTATTTTATAAATATGAAATATCAAACTTTCTTCTCATGAAAGTTATGATGTTTTATTTTTTATTTTTATTCTCAGATGATGTTCAAATCCTGTTTCATAAAAAAAACATTTTGAAAAAAACTATTGATCAAAAAACAGAATGGATCTTCAAAATGTTATATATATTTTTTACTTGATCTTTTATTAATTCATCGATATAGATTTTAGATAAAAATTAATAACCTATATCAAACTAACTGAGACTCTTGGACTTCGCTCAGACGTTCTATTATGAAATACAAAAATTATAAATAAAAACTTTTTATTGCTGCACTATTTATGATTACTATTAAATTTATTTTAAGGGTTTTCATTTCGAGAATGATTTGTATTTTAATTTTTTTTGAGTTTGAAGAGGGATTTATTTGTTAGATATAAAGTCAATGTTGCTAATTTGTCATGAAAATGAAAGTTTGAAAGGATCGAGAATTTTCGGCCAACGTTTGAAACGGAGTTAAACATTGTTGGCCGGCGTCACTAGAGCAAGTGTCGAACCGATGAGCATTTTTCGGTTGATGCAAGTGGCGCAGATTTGGAATCGGGTGTTGATTTTCTTTGGGCAAGCCAACGACCGCTCATTCGTTCATTCATATGTACAAGCGTTCATTCAACGGGCACCCGCTACTCCACTCGGCTTCGATTCAAAGTTTCTTGGAACGTCTTGCCAATTTCATCCGGTCCCCATGACATACCCGACAAGCCAATCTGCGACCACTTATACTCACACTGGAATAAGTGACCGTACGCACATATTTCTCTTTTCTACCGTCCTTTGTCAAAAACGTCATAAACATTTTCGCAAAAACAAAATTGTAAAACAATTTCATTGTCTTTACTATAAAACAAATGTATTATTATTATTATCAAATTAAAAAACTAACCAAATCAAATAAGTTCCAAACTTTGTTCAACTAATTACCACTGTTTTTAATGTTTTTAAATATGTTTACAAAGTTTTGATGTTGACAAGATGTAAATTTCTCGACACAAACTCTAATTTGTGAACTATCTAGCTGTTGACAATAATTTAAAAATTTCAAATTCAAGGGCAAGTTTTGTTCCAAAGTCAAATAAACTTCAATGCCAAAAATAATGACTTCCAAATCAATGAACCGATGTAGTACGAAAATGTGAGCTGTTTAAAAACAAAATTCAATTACGATTATAAATTTGACAGCCGTTCGACAAAGTTGCTCTTACGAGGTGTAAACTTTTTGGACATGCTCGAGTGTTATTGACACCGTTGTATGACGTCAGACGGTAGTTTATGAACAGCTAATTCACCCAACGTTAAAGTTTGCTGGCTCGGGCAAATGAATTACAACGATTCGGCTTGGCAACCGTGATTCTAATGTTTACAATTGGTTGACTCAAAAATTGGCCGAGCCTACAATGTCAACCGACGAAAAAAAATGTCGGCTTGCCAAAACGTGCACTAGGTTAAGTACTCCAGTTCTGTTCCGCGTTCCCGAAATCGTGGCCGAAGAAAGGAACCAGAAAAAGTATACAACTCTTTTTTTTTCTTCTTCTTCTCCCGCCGCAATATCTTCTGCGATGAGAAAAACATAATCTCGCGATACGCCGCGTGCGTGGCTAGAGAGCGCAAGAGAGTATATTTTCAGAAGCACTGGAATTTTCATGATGTTGATCGTGTTGAGAAATACGCAGTAAAGAAAAAAGAGAGCAAGCTCAGATGAAAGAGTTTCTTTTTCGCCTATTGTGATTTACTGCCGGGGATGTTGATGGCAGATAGAACGCGATGCTTCCTTGAATTATTTATTCAAGAGATTCTGTATCTTAGAAAACGTACCCGATTTTACACCTGTCGCAGATTACGCAATGAGCAATATATATATTTAACTACACCCATATTCTTAATTTTATTTTTTCTCAAATGACATGTTCAATTCGTTTTCATGATTAACTGTCTTGTTCTACAAAATTATACTACTAGCCTAAAACTATAATCACACACATCTCAGAATTACAACTTGATATAATTATTGAATTCACAATATAACTTTTAAAAACAAAATTTCATAAATAAAATATATCAAATAAATAAATTTTGTTCTCATGTCACTGTTATTACTATATGAAGATCAACGTGATTTTCTAACAGTCATTAAAAATAATTAAAAATAAAAATGAAACAAATATTTTTATGTTTTTTTCTGATATTGTCAAAAGACAAGATCGAAGATGAAAAGTATTTATAAACCCGTGGCGTTGATTTTAATTTTCGCAACTTCTCATGTGACCCTGAAAAATTGTTGCTATGTCTTGCTTAAATCTTGTACATTATTTATACTGCACAATATTGCGTGTCTATTATTACCGCTTGATTCCGCGTGGTAAATATATTAAAATGCTCGGGCGCAGACGTAAAAACCGCGTGGATCGCGCAATGATATCTTCCGAACATGGAGCGGCTAGATGCATCTCTGCGACAACGCCGAAATTCGGCTTGTTTTCAGCCTTAAGCTATTTTCGGTTCGACCACCAAGCAGTATATATGATACCGGGCATGCACTTTGCGGTGATAAAATTCCACCTCGTGCATTGACGAAAATAAAACGAACGCTTTTTCTCGCGTTATTTCGCCCGATGAAAAAGCTATTTTTAATTATCCGATGACACGGCCGTTTTTAATAAGCGCGCTCTTGTTTTTGTTTGCAGAGGTTCTAAATGGCATCTGTAACGTAAATAAAGAGGAAGAGAGGCGACGGAAAGGTAAGCTTTCCACACCAATTTTTTTTTCTCTCTCTCTTTGTCACTTCAAACATTTTCAATTCATCATTTTGAGTTCTCTCTTTTTTTTTCATCCGCAATTTCGAAACTCAAAATCATAACACGAATTCAAATTTACCCGCCGATAAATAATTGGCGGGAAATTTGAATCACTTTGAAAATACAAAACTTAATTCAAACTGAAATATTGCAACTTTGTCAAAAAAAATAAAAATATTAAACTGTCTTTTTTCCATTGCAAAAAATGATTGTCGAAAATGATTTAAAACAAGCATACAAATAATTTTTCCATCTTATCAGTGAGGAAAAGATTCTAAATTGTTTAGAATTTTCCATACTAATAAGATATGACGAGCATTTGAAATGTTTGTTTTAAAATGTTTTTAACAAAACATTTTGTTTGCAGTGTCCGGGTTTAAAAAAGGATTTAAATTAGTGATTGCGTTTTCAGGTGCAGGTTACCACGAACTGTATAACGGTGTTGTGTGCAATGACACTATCCTCGCGACCGGCGTCTTCAGCTCCAAGGAGCTCTGGATGCTTTCAAAAGGTACGAAGATCTTTTCTAAAACATTCAAAATTGTCTGAACCGACACTGTTTACGGAAACAAATAAATCTTCCTCCGAAAAATTCGACTTATTCGAATGCTTTCGAAAGGCATTCTACGATCTACGCCTTTTGAGAGCATTCTGACGTAAAAGTTACCAACGACGAAGTTTCACAATTTCCTCAATATCAAGTCGAAAAAAAAATTGTTCATCCAAAAATTTTGTTCCGAAGCAAATTTGTCCCATGAAAGAAAAAGAAAATTGTCCTCCAAATTTTTCGGTTACCGACAAATAATTTCAACTCTAAACTGTAAGTCGAGCACTATCTATTGTGTTATTTCAGTTATGCACGCCACAAGAGCTACATTTTATTAGCTATATAATTCCAAACTGCGATGCACAAATTCACTCTAAACGTTACTTATGCTCCATTTCGTCGTTCAAGGTGGTGCGATGATATTTTTACATCGCACTGATATGACCAAAATTTGCAACGTTTACAAATTTTACAATCGCTTAAAAGACCGAGTTCTCAAGTCTTTTCTTCCCTTTCTTATACTTGTCGATTTATCACTTCTGATAGTCCTCTTTTACGACTATTATATTTGAACCTAATTTTGAATTAAATGAGTCCACAAAATTTGCACACAGAAATTAAATTAATTTTACAATCCCCAATTGAATTCAATCCGAACAATTAATTTTCTGATGTTTAATTCAAGATCCATGGAAGCTTGGGAAGTTTGATAATAAATTAGTGTAAGGAAGAAAATAAATGAAAGCAGAGTTAATTTTAATGTAAGTCTGAAATAGAGATAAAATAGATGATCAGGTACGATTAATCTTATCCGGGTCTTGTTCACGTCACGGTCATTCGGAACGGTACCGAAAATTCGCATAAGTTGGAATATTGAGCGCGATGACGTTAAATGGAATAATAGGCCAGAAGAACTCGTTTAAGGAACGAGAGAGACTCGAAATGTCTCGGCAAATGCAACTGCGGGCCTGCACCGAGCAGTAGATTAGTATGCAACCCCGTGTATTAATAGAAACGAACAATGCTCACAGCTTCAGTCGTGTCGCGTCGCTCTGTTCACGATTTTTCTATCAACATTTCTATCATCCTCATTTGAACCATTTTTTTTGCTATTTTCCTTGTCCTTTTTTTCAACTCATCACACACTTTGGACAATTTTTGTCAACGTCAATTTGTTCAACCTCAACGTGTAAATAATAAAATGTAAAAAAAATTGAAAGTTGGAAAAATGTCCGAAAAATAAATGCAAGTATCGTGGAGATTAATTCGAGACCGCGTGTATGATAAATCTGTTAAACTAAATGGATGGCCTGCGGTCATAAATAAGGCCATCAAATAATTTTTTCCGCGACTTCATAGACCGCAGGATTACTGCTGATAAATTAATTCGCAAAGTTACAACGATGATACCTGACCATTGATTTATCGGGGCAAATTGTGACGCTTGTAACCATCGGCCGCATTATCCGCAGTCCCGAAAGCAGATTAATGTGCGAAACATTCGTAGATGACAAAAATGGACTGTACTTTCGAGAGGAGAGGCATTTTTTTTCCACGATTTTACCACAATGCCCGGACGGATGAGACACTTTTCTAAATGTTCTCTCAGCGACGCCCGGAGAGTTGTAATTCTCGTTGGCGAAATTAAAAAAAAAAGTAAAAAAAATTACTCCTTTATTTTTCGTCTATTTTGATTCATTTGAGGACAAAAAGTCGAAGATTTCGAAATTGTAAAAATTAAACGGTTCGGTGAAAAAGAGCGGGTTCTATTCATAGCGCTTAATTACGTTTTAACTATAGCCTTAAAAATGGGAAATCTATTTGTGTGGTAATTGAAAATAGTCGTAGTTTTGTAAGCCGTTGGTAACTTTTTCCCGGTTCTGCGGGAGTGACAAAAAGTATAGTTCGTCCTGCCCACTCGTTTTTTCGCGCATTTGAAATAGAAAGAAAAAAAAGAAGAACAAAGAGCCGCACAAAGTTTTGTGCAGGTATCGATGAAGAACGTACGTAATCGTTATTTGTATGCATGTATGTGTCTGGTTTCAGCGTCCATACTGCATGACCTCAGCGACATGCAGCCTCAAATAAACGCGATCAAAATAGAGCACCCGCCGTACTATTGCAGCAGCTACACCCCTCCATCCGCAGCTACGGCCGCGGATCATGCTCAGCCCACCGCTAACTTCAGTAAGTTTGAAAAGTTGCGCTTTAAATTTACTTTTCCAAATTGCGCGTACATTATTTATGGCATCGCGGTTTCGGCTGCCGCACACATGCGTACGCATGGACGACGCTGACACGCCGCTCGTCTGTGTAATTTTGCGACGCTGCCCATAATTTAGTAGCCCTTAGATCCACGAGAAATAATTGGTCAAGCTTCGTTGGTCATACGAGATACACAATTTTCTATTACTTTTTTTTTTTAACTTGATAGTTCAATTTTCTCAAAATCCCATGTTTCTTTCAAATTTTAAAATTTCCCGCGCAAATTTTTAAATTACCACACTTTAAAATGGTAAAATTTATATTTGATTGTAAAAAGGAGAAATTTACAATTTCTCTCGTAAAAACCAAAATAATAAAATAATCTAAAAATCCCATAGTTCTTTCAAATGTTAAAAATTTCCCGCGCAAATTTTTTAAATTACTACATTTTAAAATGGTAAAATGTATATTTGATGGTAAAAAATAGAAATTTACAATTTTTTCTTGTAAAAACCAAAATAATGAAATGAAATAGTAATAATAATAGTATAATAATATAATAATAATATGAAATTAATGTGAAAGAAATGAGAATGTTGTAATTAAAAATGTGGATTTTGATATTTGTTGTTGAAACAGGCCCCCCGCCAGTGCACCAGCTCATACGAAATGACAAGACTGAAAAGACTCCGACGGTATCGGTGTCGAGCGCTCCTACGTTTTCTCCAGTTCTAAGGCCCGACGATGGCCATCGCGGGATGGATTCGCCCCATTCGCAAACAGGTATGTCGCGTGACGCGATTCCAGTTGAACCGAGCGATAGAACATTGGAGCTAATTTTAGTATCTTTAGGTAACAACAAACTCATCCCTGAAACAGGTTTGCCAAGCGAAATGTGTCACATTGGCAAGACTGTTTTCGGTTGGAATCTATCGATTTTCATAGTTCCATGCATCTTACGAATTGGCTTCGAAAGGTTGATGGATTTTGTAAATCGATCTCATCGTGATTCATCAGAACCTTAACATGTTTGCAAACCGCTGCTCTTGTCATTTCATTAACAATAACCAAAACCATCGAATTAACAAACATCTAACATCGGAATCGCTGACTGCGAAATTAATTAATGAAAACGATAATCGCTTCCAGCTTTGTCTCTCGTTGACTAACTATCTAACGGCTGGTAAACTAAAAATTGACTATTCTGTCGTACCTGTTCGTCGATTGTTATTGACCTATGTCCAGTGTGCGATAGACCCATTCTGAGCTCACCCTGTAGAGGCATCATGTAAGTAAGTAGACCTCAGAAGGTACAGAGTTAGACCATCTGGTTCTGAAACAAAAAGAAAAACAGACAGACTTTATAACAGGCACTGAAAATCAGCTTCGAGATTTCGGTTTGGATTGTGTAAACGAAATTGGGACAAGTTAATTTTCATTGCTGCAGAAACAATTTTTCAGTTTGAAAGTCTAACCAGGTTCGAGCGATTTTGGACCGGGTTGCATGTTCCCCACGTCGATGTCCGTGGAAAGTATGGAACACGGCCAAACGATCTGAGATTATCGAGATGATTTTGAAGAAATATGTGAAAACACAATAAATAGGGAACGCCGCATAATGTCTCCGGTATATAAATTAAAGGCAAGAGTCTGATTAGCATAGTCGAGTTAGATTCATTCCTTTGACCTTCTTTTGTGAGTTTTCTTCCGCTCTTGTCGGCTTTATTCGTTTGTTATTGACATTTTGCAGCGGGCGCACAACAAAGAGAAAACTGAATGAATTTATGTTTATGATGTATCGACGTCCCTTGAATAACCAATTGCGAAATTACGCGTAATCTCTGTTTCAGTCTGAGCCCGAGCGTAGAGAGAAGCTCTCTTATTCGACCAAAAGGTACTTTGTGTATGGTTATATAATGTTATACATATATATTTATCTATCGGTATGTGCATACATGTACGTGTACACGTATGAATCTATGTGTTTACATGCATAAATCGTGCATGTGTGTAAGCGCATCGCGAAGGGGATGAAATCGAGAACTTATTGCATTCCAAGCTTTCCTCAAACTTTGTGCTTTTTGGAACACGAGAATAATTGAAACAAAGTCATTGCAAAAGTACTAAATTTTTGCGCCTTTGACTGGTCTCGCTCAAAAAGGGAAGACAAATAGTGTTTCAAAAATCACCAGGGCTCCTATTCTGCGCCAAAAGTTATTCACTTAACCTCGCATTTCAAAATAAAAAAACGCAATGAAAAATATCGGACAAGTAAAAAGAGAAAATAAAAACCAAGCAGGAGGTTTTAATTATTGTGAAAAAAAACGCATCCTTGGTTTAAAATATGTTTTTTGTTTATTTTCTTCTCTAATTGTGGTGTATTAATATTGAGAATGAATAAGAAAATGGAGTTTTTCATTAGCAGAATGGGATCCCAGGTTGGAATTCGAAAGATGCCGGCCAGAATGAATGTGCATTGATTTCAACCAGTCTCGGTGTCATCCTACATTTCATATTCTACATATTGTATGTATCACGATATCCTCTCGTTTCGTTATTTTTCGTTTCCTGAATTTACGTTATCCTTCGCTTGTTAAACCTCTATCTCACCTCACATGTAAAGTCTTCATCGTATTCTTGGAACTCCGAACGAATCGGCATGGTCATGCAAAAAATAATAAATCACACCTCACGAATACTGCCTTAATGAAACACAATACACCAAGCCAAGATGGAACGATCATGTTTTTGTCTATTCTCTCCGACTCCGCGTCTTTATACATTTCAATATCTCGTTTTGTTTCTGATAATGTTTTTTAGTACCGTAGCTGCACCTTGGATTCTCTCACTTTACGTCCAAAACTTTTTTAGAACTTGCCTGCCATCACGTGACTCTCAAACAATAGCTAATCTTATTTCTTGTAATTAGTCGTCAATACACTTTTAGACAGCACTCAAAAACCAGCTAAAACTTTGACAATTGTTCGATCGTTAAAAAAAAACATTCCGAACGTTAGTCGTCGCTAAACAGAGGCGGAGTGAAAAACTCGTTGGAGGATCTTTTAATTCGGAACCTAATTAGGTTTTCTTGATAAAGAAAACCTAAACAAACCGGGCTTAGATAGAGGGTGCCAAAGCCTTTGCTTTGCGTCAATTAGCAGCTAAGTACCCCCCCCCCCTCCCTAACCTAGGGGGTTAAATCAGTTACCTTAACGTGTTATCTTATTCGATAAGACCATGAGGTGATAAGAAATCAATTGTACAAGCTTTTGCCTAACTGGTAAGCTCTAGCTGTCATTGTCTATGTCCGTCCCTATGTTTGTCCGTCATCTTGACCCTACCCTTGATATTTGAACACGACACATGTTTACACATGAACTGTAAAATAAACTCGGTGGCCCACATAATTCCTCTTCCACTGTCCTGTAACTGTTAGACGAAATAACAAAAGGAATAAAAGATTCAAGAGAAAGAAACGTAGTGCCTTTCAAACCTAGATCTAGTATACGTTTAGCTAGTCGATGTTTAGTTATTAGATATGTCAGAACAAAAGAACTTCAACGACCAGATGAATGAATGCATGACATTCCAAACGTTATTTCAATAAATTAATAAAACATTCAACATGAAATCGAACCGATCATTCATCTGTCCCTGATAAGACGAAGCAAGTTCAAGTTCAGACTGGCTTCTCCTCTTTTTTTATTATTCTAATTCTGATTACTGATAATTGTTACTTTTTTATAACTCTTTTTTCGCCAGATGGATCTGATAATTGAATCAAGTTAAAGACGAAGTAACTGTTTGACTTGCTCAGCCTTATCCACGGTTGATAACCGTCCAACCTCACACGCACAGACATACTCACGAAACTGTGTTATGTATAAAAGCGAAAAAAAAGAGAGAGAAAGAGAGAGAGAAGATTTCATGTGTGTAACACTCTTTACATGTATGCAATAAGAGATGACTATAAGTTGTACACGATTGTTACCAAAAACTCACTCACTGATACACAGCCAATGCTCTGGGTATGTCGTATGCTGGATGGATTAATTGACTTACTTGAGATTGACCAAGATTAATTAATTTCCGATACCTTAAATTGACCATTTTCATGCCACGATGTCTATATCTGTACTCTCTTATACATTGAATTCTATTTTTATATATGATCTGCAAGCGTGTATGTACCTGTACATATACATGCGAATCGTTGTTGCGATGTTGGTGTTGTATCATGATAATTGTTCATGTTGATGTTGTTACCTTGATGTTTTCTTCGTGTTGTTTACTCGTTGTTACCTTGCTATTTGATGTTTGTTGTTGCACTTTATATATTAATCATCATGGTATTAAATATGAAGTATACCTCTATGTATATACGAACGAGTTTATATATACGTCAGAAGAAGCGCCTGTATACATACACCGAAGGTCATCCGCGATTTCCCAAGGTCAAGCTTTTGTTTTCCTCGAAATGTCACAACTCGGAATTCAAAACAACAGTTGTTATTCGATGAGATGTTTTGGTTTGAATTTATGAGACGGATCGAAACGTAAATACGGCATGACCTGAAATTGAATCGAAACTTTTTCTTTTTGGGATAACAAAAAAGAGAGCCCCCCCCCTCTCCCACTATCCCAAATTTTTTGCAATGCAACAATGCCCTTTTGTCCTTTGTGACAACTTTTTTTTTCTGCGGACGTCGATGTTTTTTTTTGATAACAGTTTGATGATGGATTCGCGAACGAAAAATTCGCACAATGCCGCTTCTTTTTTTTCTTCCGTGTATGTACACAGACTCGGGTGCGTAAATACAGACATTTCAGCCAGCCGACCAACCAGCCAGCCTCACGCTTCGAGTGTCTATACACATTTATATCAATATTAATATTATCGATATTAAAATTACTTATAAAAAAATGTTTCAAAGTTTGCACAATGCAATGGTACGATGTTTTGTTCGTCGGATAAAAAACGAGCAACTTTGAGACACTTTGAATAGAATATTTGGTGCTTGAAATGGTCTCTGTTTAATGTCGTTATTTGTATACCACTGAAACCACCAGGAATGAAAAAAATGAAAAAAAAGAAGGTTTTAATTGTAAAAAAAAATACAGGTAAGGTTGAAATTGGGGATGAAGGATTGCGAAATCCTTCATTTTGTGAACGGGAAGAACAAAGTGCGAAAATCTTGAAAGCTTGTAACACGGTGGTGGAAAAGTGGTGGGTCGTAATTCGCGACTGTCTGACACGTGGGAATTATGTTTCAGGATTGCACTCGCCACATGAAGGATTGGCCGGTGGCTCCGGGCAGAGTATGTCGGGTCTGGCATATTATCAACCCGAGCATCCCGGCTCGACTGGAGTTGTTAAGTATCCTGAAAACGGTCACGATACTCTCTCAGATTTCGTAACGTTTGTTTGCCAGGAGGCTGAAAATACCCAACAAATACCCCAGGTACCCCCACAAACTTTTTTACATCCGACAAATTTGTATTCACATTTGATATTGCAAAAACTCGAGAATCATAGACTTGAATTCAAATTTGAAACAATTCTTCTCGTAAACGCAACTATGAAAAATAAAATTACATTGAAAAAAAAAAATTGCACTGGAAAAAATGCATTGAAAATAAAAGATGAAATGTTATAAAAAGTTATCACGTGTGGATGCATCTTGAGATGCTATCTCGTTGTCTGAATGAATACGAAATCGTTTCTAAATTTGTTGATACGCTTGAAAATGATGTGAAAATTATCGATTCTCAAAGCGATTTAGCATTTTCGTAAAAGGAAGGCAGCGAGTGTGCATTGTAATCGATACTATTCTTGATCCACTTACGCGATCCAATCGCCCTCTATATGAGCATGATAAGTATTTTCAAGTTAAACGAAAAATAATGATTTTCCTCCTGATTTTTACTGCATCGAAATTTATGCGAAATCGATACCAAACTAGCCGGCTGAATTTGCATTCAAAACATTATTCGACGTCATTATCATTTTTTATCCTCTTTATATTCAACATCGTGAAAATTAAAAACCTTGTTTTCTTCGCACAATATTTTTTTTTCTACTTTTTTTTTTTTCGTTCTAATTTCTCGTTGAAGTAGAAATGTTAATTAGGGTTTACAAAAGTTTACATCCCGGTTCAATGAGGTGACCTAACCCTTTCTGGTTTGCTAAGTATCGCCGGGATGTATCTAATGGATTATCTGATAATCCACTTAGATTATCTTATTCACTGCGTAAATTACCAGGTACATTTACTAAGTCAACTGTTCCATTTATCACAAACTTTTCACGATTACGAAAATTATCTTTACGAGTGCGATTCCCATTGTTAAAGTTCACGCTTGAATAATTGCTCTATTAAAATTTATTCTCCATAAACTAATTGATCTTTCATTTAAATTCACTTTGAACGTCTCACTCTTACCAAGTTTATTCCCTAATTAAATTCTTTAAAACTCCAAAAATCCCAGTCGAATTAAATTCAAACATTTTTAATCAAATTCAACCCTTTAATCTAACATCGCTACTGTTCCAGAATGTACTCAATTTATCAAAATACTTTTCATTTTTAAATCTTTTACATCCGACGAGATTTCAAATCAGATTAATTAATAATTCTAAATTCACTAAGTCAAACAACTATATAATCAATGAAATTGTTCATTTCTGTTTGTTATTTTAAACAGATTTGTTTTGTTTCTCTTATTTCGAACATTACAAATTAGAATTAATTGTTTTAGTATTTTTTAAGAAAGGGGCGATTGGATCGCGCAGGGGTGTGATTGATGATCGGTTGTGTACTACTTTCAGGCTCAACTGTCGGGTTCTCGGCCTGGCGTACAAAAGTTTTCTCAGTATTATCCGAGTTCGATGTTGCCGCCACCACCTCCAGCGCCGATGGCGAGGCCAGTGGCGATCATCAGGTCGACGGGAGAGTTGACGACGAGCGCGAACTCACCGCCGACCTCGTCCACCTCGCCGACAGATCCCTCGGACCTCGGGCCCAACCAGGACCAAATCGCGGCTGGTATGGTGAGTCCGGTGTGCCATACCTCGGTGGACCCCGGGGGACGAAAAAGTCCCACCAGGATCCTAGTAACGGCGCCGCACACGAGCCGAGAGTACACGTTTGCTCATTTTCACTCACAACCTGGTCAG
The DNA here is from genome assembly GCA_025266255.1 of Trissolcus basalis. NCBI lineage: Eukaryota > Metazoa > Arthropoda > Insecta > Hymenoptera > Scelionidae > Trissolcus > Trissolcus basalis. Next base: position 5,276 of record JAAMPD010001218.1, on the reverse strand, counting down.
GTAAATCTTTTTTTTTTTCAACTCGACAACCAACAAAAAAAGTCTCCAAATATCTGACGGTTGTTAGTAATCCAAAGAAACCTAAAAAAAAGAGTGGAAAATGAGGGCAACTTATTGGAATCACAGTACACGTTCAGCCGTGACAATTATCAGGCGGGAAATTTGAAAAGTTTGGTGTCTAGAAATTGCCGCTGAATTTTGAGCCGGAGGAGGGTAATTGTGCTGAACTGCGGTGAATCCTTGCCAAAGTCTGACTCGCGTTAATTAGAGCCCCCTCGGTTTTATTATTCCTCGCGCATTATTTCATGCAAATAACACACAATTAATTCGGCTTGCATAAAACTGCGTTGCATTTAAGACGTATTCAAATTGTTATCGCTTCATTTTTTTTCTTTGTTCTTTTTTACACTCTCTCGCTCTGACTCATCTCAATATAAAACGTGCACTTATTCGCGCCATTATCATTTTTCTGTCGTTTCGCGGGCACAATTAGTACCACGGTCGTATCGTAACTTGAAACTTGCGTTCATCTATAGTCATCAATTTGAAGTTTTGCGAGGATTTTGATAACTAATGGAACGACTGTTTGCAGCAAATCTTTACGTATCCGACCATCAGTTCGATGTCAGGGGTGATATCGCCGACGAATCTCTCGCTGTTCTCTTCCCCTGTGACGGTGACGAGACCAGTGGCCACGCAGAGGACCGTGTCCAACATCCCGCCACGCTGGAACACGGCGCCGTTTATAAACCTCGAGGACGATTATAACATGATCGCGCCAATAATTGCTGGTACTACCAGCGAGCCTCCCACCGCCATGGACGATGGTTCGTTGGGATTTATCACCGCTTTTATTGCCCCTTCAACGTCCGGCTGGTTCTTTGTTCGCAAATGGACTTTCCGCGTCATTAAAAATTATTTTATTATCCGGCCCATGGGGGTTACGTAACTTGCTTAAATAACGTCTAATGGCCTTTTTTGGATGCTTACAAACACGAAATGGTTTTTTTCACCCCCGCCAGGTTGAATTAATCTTTCATATTCGGGGGTAATCAAGTCTCTTAAAAGAATCTTGACATCGTCTCACAAAATTTGAATTAGTGAAAATAAATCAATTCAAACTCAACCTGAAAGTTAACGAGAAAGAAATTTGTCCCATTTAAACATTGAGATGTTTGAAGAAGATTTTCAACAGAATCGTTAAAATTTGTTGACTTTGATTCTAAAAGAAAATTCGAAAATGATATCAATATTTAAATCAGAAAATTTAATTGTCTGAATTTCGTCCTAAATGAGTACGTTATAAATAATAAACTAACTTTATATCAGAGATGGAAAAATTAAATAGAACTGCACAAGTCATATTCAAGTTGAACTTAAATAATGCATGAATGTGTTGTACTAAAATTTTACTTCTTTTAATATTGTTGGTTTTTTGTTTCTTTTAAAGTAAGCAGTTTTTTGATCTTTCAATAACTTAATTAATAAAATTGTTACCTTAATTATTGAACGACATTTTTTATCATTTACTTAAAGCAACGAAAAGCAGTAACGTTCAATAAAAAAATATCATGTTGTTAGAAATTAGTTAATTTATTTATTATCATTTATTTCTAATTGCCAAAAATAAGGTAATATATTAATATTAATATATAGCAAAAAATTTGGTAAGAATAAAAAAATGGGCAATCAAAGTAGCTGCTTGTCGTCATTCAAAGTATTTTAAAAAATTGTTTTAAAAGTTTAAATTGAAAATAAAATCATTTTACCTAATATGAGATGCTAAGTGTGTATTTTGTATTTCAGATCGTTACTTCCATCCTGTGCACACGAGTGGGGTCGTGGACAAGAACGGTACAGGTGGGCTGATGGGGGCTGAGTTAGTGAACGACCCGTCGTCGCACCATCACCACCAACAAGCGCCTCAGCAGCCGCAACAAGTAATGCCAGACAAAAGCGGGAGACCCAAGTCTCCCCCGTGACAGCGGAGCCAGGAGCCCGGGTTCATTTGGCAGTTGGACTCGGTACGTTGGGCAGCACGACTTTCCCTTGATTTGTCAGTTCGAAAGACGCGTGCCTTTCTGAAGCGCATCGAAGTGGATCTGGACGTTCATCGACTATCTGTCAGCCCGGAGTCTGCTCGCCGTTTCGCGACGCTGATCCCGGCTCTTGTCCTATAAAATCAAAAGACGAAAGCTAAAACGTTGAGTGATATTGTTATTGTCGGGCCTCGACAACAATAAAAAAACAGAAAAAAAATAGTGATAGCGACGATAATTGTAATCTCTAACTGTAATGATAGTAACGATAATAATTATTCGCATCCAATGCTGCTAAAAATGTTCCTGTAAGTATTACAGATAGTTATCGACAATAGGCATTAACGAAAGACGAGGAATTAAGGGTGCTAATTGTCACAATACGGGCGTCGAGTCGCGACCGGTCGATAACACCGATTTGACTTTTATTTGTTTGTTCGGATTCGACTGTTAAGATAACACCGTTCCAAGCTGAGTTGCGACTTTGCTTTTCTCATCGATTGGCCTGCGCTCAAATTTGATCGCTGATTTTGATAACAAACAAAGGGGGTGGTTGAAAACACATTTTTTTACTGGACTTGACCTGAAACTTGACTGTTACACATCCCCTGTGCAAAAATATAACTCACATAAATCTCACAGGCACCAGTCGTGACTCGTACGTTAGAAAAAAAAAAAAAAAAGAATAGCCTAATGCTCAGCCTAATTAGTGCTAACACTAGTACCGACTAGTGCAAACTAGTCCTCGGAGGCTGCTAGTTAGAATTGAAATTAAAAAAAAAAAAACAAAAGACAAAATATTTATTACTCGTTACTGTTGATTTTTTTTGTCTCATTTTTTTTAATTCTAGCGAAAGGAAAAAAAAAGAAAAACTTAGACGTTGTAAACTAGAGACTGTCCAAAATGCTTCCAGCAGCTGAGAACGAAAACCATTTTACATAAAACGCGAGACTCAAATTTTCGATGACGATTCAGAAAAAAAAAAGAAGTGATTATACAACAATAAACAATAAGAAATTAGGATAAAGAGAAACAACAAAAAATGAAGCCAGTCCTTGTATTTTCTAATTAGAGATAATTTGCTTCGGTGAGAGCAAAATTGAGTTGCAATGAACGAATTGAGTTTCTAAGCTGGTAATTAGGAATGAGGTTGAAAGGGTGCTTGACCTGCTAAATGACAACCGGTCATTGACTATATTTTTATAGTTGTATTTATCGTGGTTATAGGAATGATCATTTGCTATATTTATAATGTGACAATGGGTATGGAGGATGCGAATTTTTGAAACAAAAGATAAAAAAATGTGAAAAGAAAAAAATGATGCAGAAACTTTGCTGTGCTATCGGTGTATACATTTTTCAGCGGTCATTGGCGTTACATTTTAACAATCGCAGTGTTCCGATCCGCGCTCTTTTATGTAGTTGGACGTCGATGCCCTTCGAATCCAGGCGCTTAAATCATTTTTGTCAACGAAAAATTGTGAACAAAAAATTATGTTAAAAAAACCGCCAAAACCTAGTGAATGAAGTTTGTAAATAAACTATATAGGTTAACGATTTTTGTCCTGTAAATATGAAGTGTTTCGTTTGTAAATAGTTCTTCGTGCCGATCAAAGACTTTTTTAACAAATATGAAAATTCAGCTAGGAATTCTTTTGGTTCGTTTTTTTCATTGAATTTGGAAAAGAAAAAAAGGAGCTGATTACTCGTCTTACAAACTTCAGTCACGATTTTGATGTTAGTATCACAACGTGATATCAATAACTTTGTTAATCATAATGTTGTTTATAGTAGTTACACTTACTATTATTATTACTATGAATTATTACTGTAAATGATTTAGCTTTGGACTTCGTTATACGTTTGGTTTGTTCAAATAACGAAGCAAACTGATCAAAAAAAAAAAAAAAAAGAATGATGATAGTTCAATGATTTGTTCATTTCAATCACAGGAACCTCTTCTGCTTGTACTAACAAATTAAAGGAAAAAAACGGCGGCACCCTATCAATCGGTAGATATCAGACGAACGAAATCAAAACAATACTTGTTTCATCACCCTTGAAAAACAACCGCTTGGATCAAGTTCGTCACTCCTTATCCAAAATTTCGTTTAGAATATCGTAAAATAAAAGTTGACGAAAATAAATTTGTCTCTGAATGAAAACTAAATTGTTGGATAAACGATTGTTGTAAACAAAAATTAAAATGTTGATTAAAGATTAAAGAATTGAGTAAAAAATGAAGTTGAGGACACTGATCTCTTGATCTGAGCGAGTTATTTTTTAGAGTGACAGTGATAGCGGCAGCAATCTCGATTATTTGTAGTTCACAATTTTGAACGCCAGAGCTTCTTCCTGATTAAGAGGATAAGATAGTTTGCGACCAGCAGTCCAGACTGTTTTATGAATTAAAGGTTCGATTGCTGCTGTTACTGCTATAATAATAATACTAATAACTGCTATCGAACTAGTACTACTAATACTACTATAACGCTACAACTACATTTATGGCAAAACTGTTATTATAACCATTACTTCATAACTACCACCATCTTCACCACCACGAATTTTACTACTGCTCCAATGCTATTACTATAGCGATTACTAACTAATTCGACTAACGCGAAGAATGATTACGGACGTTGCTAGTTGGTGCGATAATTCATAGCTTAGAACTAGTTTGCTACGGGACGTCGAGAGGGTTTGACTCCGGATCCATTTGTTCAACACCAAAATTTGGATTTTCAATCATTCTTTCGACTGATTCATTCGGACTTGAAAAAACACATTTTCATTTTATTCTTCAATGGTTAAAGCGAAAAGGTGATAAGGTTGTTGATTCACGCACATACGATTTGACTTGTCAAACTGATTTTTAGTGCTGGAAAAGCTTTTGTAGTCGAATTGAAGGTTTGAATTTCACGAGATTATTCGGGCTTACATAACTAGCGTGTAAAACTGGTTATACAATAAGGTTTAGACTTAAGGCATAGTCAGATCTAGATTTTTCGATGAATATTTCAATGCCAATAAAAAAACGAGCTAATACAAAAGATAGTCAATGATACAAAAAAAAAAAAAAAAAACAATTACAGGCACACGCAGTTTTTTATACATTTATTAATGCGTTTTTCCCAAGTTGATTTGTGTGCCTCGTTCAGAAATGGTCAATGCTCAGAAGGTGAATGCTCAATTAATTACTTTGAACTGTTAACAAAAACTTTTTGTATAATTGA
>JAAMPD010001217.1:0-27757 GCA_025266255.1 Trissolcus basalis | reverse complement strand
GTTTGTGTTGTTTTTTTTTTTTTTTTTTTTTTTAGAAGGNGAAAAATGCATTATGCACCGTCAGGAGTGGGTGTATCACATCCAACCCCTGGTGTGTCGGACTCTCACCGACTAAAAAACTCCTTCGTTGTGAGGATTGAGGTCCCAGAAAAGAATGCCACGAACAGTTGATTATAATTCACACTAAACAAGAAGTTGTTGTTTCATTTCGAAATTCGGACCAATTTCAATCCCAGGACCAGATCATAATTGGTCGATAATACCTCCGCCTGTTACGAAACAAGACCTCTTACATGAACTCTATCGTCACATTATGTTGTTTAGTCCATTGAGGATGTCAGTACTATTATATAAATATAGGGTGATTGATAATAAATGACCAGTGATCGAGTGATCCAGTGATCCAGTGATCCAATTATCCAGTGATACAGTGATCCAGTGATCCAGTGATCAAATGATCTAGTGATTATAGTATCATTAATCAGTGATCCAGTTATCTACTGATCCAATGATCAAATGATCCGTTGATCCAGTCATCCAGTGATCCACTGATCTACTGATCAAATCATCCATTGACCCAGAGATTATAGTACCATTGATCAGTGATCATGGTGTCATCGATTAGTGATCCAGTGATCCACTAACCTACTGATCCAATGATCCAGAGATTCAATGCTGTAAAATTAAATTACTACATTATTTTGTAGTTGAATTATGAAATTACTGAATAATTAGATCATTGTATCACTACATCATTCAATCACTGATTATTGGACCACTGGTTCACTGGATCATTGGATCACTGGATCATTGAATCAGTGGATCATTGAACATGATCCTGTGATTATTGGATTATTACATTACTGGTCATTTATTATCAATCACCCTGTATAAGTTAATTAAAGTAAAATGTTACAATTAGATATCAAATTGTAATGAATTGAAAAAAATTATTGCTCACAAATATTTATTCGTTTTTTTCATTATAACATATAACATATTATTGATTATCGTATTAATGAAATAAACTTGGATAAGTAAATGAACTTCAGTAGCGTATGCTTTTGGCAGAATCTTAAGATTGGCCCTAATACCAACTCACTTCAATTCTTTCGAGCACATCTGGATTTTCTATAAAAAAAATATTTATTTTTTCGTCTTATTTTAGAAAATATTAATTATTTAATATATAAAGAATAAATTAAAAAATTAAATTCTTATTTGTTTTGCACCTAGCTATTCAAATCGGTAGATTCCTAGGTTCTGATATGCATCAAAACAAACAGAAAAAAATAGGTATAAAAATAGATAAAAATAGCAACATACAAATAACAGTATTGAAATAACAAATTTTAATTGTTTTCGGACTAAAAACAAATGCGTAATCGTTTTCTTCCCTTACACCTTCTAGTATATTTCCGAATAATTGGAAATTGTTCTGTTTTAGTTTTTCTACATTCTGTTGCGATTATATACTAAAACCTAGGATCTAAAACGATTTGCCAACAAATAAAGCAATTAGTCGCGGAAGGCATAAGTCACGTGAGAATATAAATTTACCGTTTCTTTCAAGAATAATAACGGAGTACCATTTTCCATCTGGCCAAAAAGCTACTCCATAATCATCATAGTATTCATGCACATCGTGTTCGGGTAAGACGCTTGTCAGCCTCTCATTAATCCAAAAGACTAAAACATACATCCTGCCTACTGAAATGAGAATCAAAATATTTATGCATTTCAATTTAACGATTTAATTATCTAAAAGTTTCTATTTGTTTTTTCTCCACAATTCTCAATTAAAATAATTTTCGTACTCGTACAAGTGACTGATGAAATATTTATTTACATGAATGTTATGTATCGTCAGTCGTAAGAATTTATAAATTTGTTTTCGTTCAATGGAATCTCATTGATAATCCATGATCACCAGGAGTCATAAACATTAAGCATAAAATGAAAACAAACAAAATTTAATATTTTACATAACCTTTTTCATATGAAGAATTATAGATCGGCACGGCAAATTATATAGAATATTTTTCTAATGTTGTTCTATATTAATTTAATAGCCTTAGTTAATATAAAACGACAATAACATAATCATGTCGCATAAAATTAAATAAATATGCGTAATAAAATAATAGGAATATGTTTCAATAAACATTCTGGCTGTCCATCTTGTATGTCTGCGCTTTTTAAAGCTGCCGCGGTTTTTTTTCTATATAGCAATCTCTGCCGCTGCCATCATGTTTTCGCCGTACACTAGTACTCGTTGATGCACTCTTTTCCCGGTGACTGTTAAAAGACTTTTCCGTTGATTTTTCGTTTTTTTCGTAAGACTGTTTAGCATTGTCTTTCAATTTTGAAGGTTTCTTTATCCCTTCTTTACAGTTATTATTGTTCTGGCTTTTTTTTTACTTCTCACATTACTGCACAAAACAGTAACGTCTCGATGAAATTGATTTATATCGTAATGCATTTTGGTATTGTCCAGAATAAACACTGGAAACAAAAAACGATTATTGAAATAGAATGATTATATCAGCCTGCTCAATAAGATACCGTATAATTACCAAGGAATTACTATTCAGTTGATAATAAGTTTGTTGCTCGAGTTGTTTTATTATGTGTTGCTTCCAGTATATTGGTTATTATATAATAACCAGACAAATGTGGTTTTCACAATTTCGAGTTCCGATAGCTCGCATTTATTGATTTTTTTGTTAATTAATATTTTTTTGGATTAAGAACTTCGTCTAATTTGGAATTCATTTAGTTTATACCAGAAGCCACACATGTACACTGGCGGAAAGAAAAAAAAGGCACTTTAATAAAAAAATAGGCAAATTTAAACCGCTATAATTTTTGCGATTTCCATTAAATTTGAAATAAAAAATTTTAAACGGAATAATAAACTTTTCTTTTACAGGTACTGTTTAAAAAATTCTCAAAAGTATAATTTTTTTATTGCAAATGATTTGTAAATACACTGCAAATTTTGGCTGACTTTGGATGTGTGTTGCCGGGAAAACTACCCCCATTACTGTTAGTTTTCTAATGGAATTTTCGAGATTATATCTCTTTTAACAAACAGAAATAAAAAATTCGACTTTTTGAATGAAAATTGTTGAAGTTATTGCCAATTGATAATGACATTACATTAATGTTTTTTTTACAGATTATTTCGAATAACAAAAACCTGATTGTTGGAAATTTTCTAAACACCCTTCAAAAAGGAAACTTTTCAACCTTTAAATTACAAAAAACAACTTTTAAATATGATGGAATTTGCAAAAGTTACAGAGGTTTGAACTTAAGTGTCAAATTAGGGTGCCTCTTTTTTTATTCCACCAGTGTATATTAAATAACAATGATTTTTGTATGGAATATGATGATAGTTAAAACAGTAGAGCAGGCAACCTATATTTTCATAACAATTTCAGAAACAACTTATCAACATTGTCATATTCATATGCAACCTTATCAACTTTGCTAAGTACCGTTCTCTTCAGTAAGAATGTAATTTGATATCACAGCGTAAATTCATACATACTGTGAATGTCTTGCAAGACTTCATCAGGAATCTTAATTTTCACGTCAATTCCTAAGCCAGAAACTGACATCTCAGCTAACTGATCTTCAGTGTAGATCAGTCTAAGTAGTTCGCGACCTAATTTGCCAGGAAATCTTCTGTGCAATTTTACAAGATATTCCTTATCTTTTTTTGGTATCTTATCGAATGTGGAGTTGCTTGCAATATCAACCTACAAATTATTTATTGCATATTAATGATCAACCTTATCAATTTTAATGAAACACATGTCAGATAAAATGAAAATATGTGTCACATATTCGTATAAGTATGCAACATATTAATTTTTGTAATAAATTCAATTCATTATACCTCTAGTAATCAATCGCAACTAATAATTAATTGATTACAACTAATACTAATAGAGTTATGAAATATGTGATAAAATGAGACATAAATTAGAAAGTCTGGACAGTTTCGAAGAATTTGTGGAGATTTTGGATATTAGGAAGTCATGTGACGGATTGCTTGGTTTGGGAAAATTTGGATACGTTAGAAATTGAAGCGAAATTCAATGAAATAACGATATCAAGAATCAATGCCTTAGGATTTGGAAGCTGGTTGTTCGATTAACTCGATCGGTAGAATAACGATGGCGAAATTTTTCCTCACGAAACAGTAACGTCGTTCCGTAAAAGGCGTTGCCTTACCGACAGCATCGTGTACTACTCATTTACTTACTCTTTACTACTCTACTACTGTCGATATCTCAAAATTGAGTTTCCAAAAAATTTTAAATAATTAAAAAAATTATATATTTTTTCTTTGAAAGAGTTGTCAAATTTATTTAGTTTATAAAATAATTTTATAAGGGACCTAATTTTAAAGCAAGTTTGCGAGTTTTAAGAAGGAATCTTAATTTCCTATCAAGAACCCCGTTACAGTGTAACATAAAGTAATATATAATGATATATGTGACACATTTTTGCTGTATATACCGCATATGTACCACATATTATGTTATACATGGAATGCCTACGTTTTTATGTATTCTCAGAGTTGTTCCAGTTTTTTTAGATTCCATTCGTTTGAGAAACTCATTGCAGACGATATCACTGAAATCTGGATCATGCCAAATGTCTAAAAATTGTTTACGGAAATCCGGGTCGTTAAGGGAATTGCCAGTAGATCGAATCTCTTCGGTATCATCAGAATAATTGTTTCTGATTGGTTTTTCATTAGTGTTCCTTGATGATTTGTTCTTCTTGAGATGATAAGGCATTTTACGATCGACACTATGATCAGAAAAGTCATCATCAGAATATCTCTGCTTCGCTTTTGATTCTAAAACACCAAATGGAAAATGACATGCGGATCATTAGTACAAATCTGTGGTTAGCAGGAAAAACAAATGAAGTGTATATAAAAGCCCCATACACTTAACTCTTTATTCCTGTCAACAACAGAATTATGTTTATATGAGAAATAAATCTAAACCATATATTAATCCTTCAACGACGTTGATACTACACAACACTTCCAGAAATTTCAATTAATGAAAATAGTTGACATTCAAAGGGAAATTTGCAATTTCAAAATAATTAGACCATGTCGGAGATTAGGTTATAATTGTCCTTATTTTTTACTTGAAGGTTGTCATATTATTAAAAATTCCAGAAGATATAAACATTGAAAGACATATATGGCGCATTTCTAGGCATTTATGCGGCATATATGACACCTACAGAAATTTTGTTGCATCGATAGCCATATATATCAGATTTTGATCATATATGTATTATTCAGCCATATATGTTCTATTTATTTAGCCATATATTGACAATACATGTCCCATATATGTTGCTATTTATGCCTCATAGCTCTCTTTGAGACATTTTCTACCTTTCATTAGTGATAATTCAAATATACCTGAACAACTTTCATCAGATTCATGGTCATTATCATCCATGACCTGGTGTTTGATGACTGATCCTTCCTTGTCGGATTCATTATCGGAATAGATTGACACTGCAGTATCTGAATCTTGTGGAATATCTACACATTCAGCTGTACTGACTTCTATGTGACTACTTGTTGTTGAAGAATTGGAGCTCATTGGGCCTTCTCAAATTAAAAAAAAAAGGATTAAGGGTTTAACTCATAAATCTGACATAGAATCAAGTAAATGTTCTCTGTACTTTGAAAGTGATTTTTGGGTTTTTCCTTCTTTGAAGAATATTGATTTTGTTGCTGCTGACGGTTTGGAGTTTTTGTATGTCTGATAAACAAATCCTCATTACCTTTTGAGGGGCTCGAATCGCTTAAAAATATCTTTTTCTCAGATTTTTTATGCTCTGGTCTGTCCTTGTGTCGCGGGTTGAACGATGAAGCCCTCGACATGGGTTCTGCGACATCTGCTTAAGCGAATACAAAATTAATTATTCTAAAATATAAAATTCAGAAAAAGTCGTGCGTGGAATGAAATAATAATATTTGCCTATCTTGAGTACATCTTCATTTTCCTTATTCTCATGTTCACTACCATTCAAATTTGTTCGAACCGTGTTTATGCCCAAATTCTTCAACGTTCCGCTTAATAATTTTGAAGTCCCTTCGAGAAGAAAGTCGGATTTCACTAATTGTTTACCGACCAATTTTGACTTTTTGTCTCTCAGAGTCTCTGTTTTAGATTGAAGTGTCTTGTTATTTATCTTCTCATCAGCTTTCTTGGTTTGACGAATGGCTGTTCTCTGTCCTTTGTCATTTAAAACATTTTTTTTTTTTGAAAGCTCGGAGGACGGACTTGACTCGCTACGGTTATGATGAACATGCTTCGGGTTGTCATATTTTCGTGAGTCTCTGGCTTCAATGTGTAGCTTATCAGTTTCTGCCAGATTTTCCAGACTTGAGAATAGACTTTTACTTTTAAGAAATTTGTTTTCTATGTTCCATTTGGTAGAAGCTGTCTTTGAATCAAGCAAGTTCGTTTCTTCCGCGACTTTACGCCTTTGCGATCGAGGTGTAACCAGTTCCTCGCCCGGTTCCAAAATTCTCCCATCGGTATCGCATTCGATTTTTTCCAGCTCTTCCTTATCATCTACAAAAAATCCGAATTATTTATGGCTCTTCTTCTGACTACCCAGGAAAATATGAAAAATATTTAACTACTAACGGTTGCCCCTTAATATTTGTTACACATATACGCAGCAAACATAATGAATATTGTTCACAAATACTCTGACAAAACTAAATTGTAACAGGAGCAATATTAGTGATGACGTTCAGAATATTTCAAGTTAAAAATATGTAATTGTAACTATATTTTACATTTTAAATGTTAAACCTACAGCATTTAGAATGTAATGAAAAGGTATCATATCTCGTTTAAACGTTATTTTCAAATTAGCTTGATACGAATTACAATTTACTGTGATGCACGCGCTTATACGATCTAACGATTGATCATGCAAATTTGTGAATAGGTTTTAAACACTGAAATACTACAATTTCTGTATCTCAGTATACGTTTAATATATGTTAAAAATGAATATATGCTTCCAAACTTGTTTCAAGTATAAAATTATTGAGAAAACATGTATGTGATATATCCGTTACAATTATAACGAATACTTCATTTAACCGTGTGGAAAGACTATAACAGAACAAACATTTTGTTCTTTTATTAATATTTTCATTGGGAATAGAAAAACTAAAGAAGGTAGAAAGAGCTGTAGTATTTCCCACATAGAATTTTCCACCACACTCGCGTGAAATAAACTGCTTCTTTCAGATAAGAATAAAAATAAAATATACTAATTATTATAAGCATTAAATATATTTTTCTATATTAAAATTCAATTTCATTCTTACTGCTTTCTTCAATGACGCAAACGGGATATGAGTCTTTTCCCCACTTAGCGAACGCTATTTTCTTTTGATACGTAATATCTTTCTTCTTTACAACACTGATCTCTCTTGTTGAGTTCCATAAGACTAGACAATACATCCTATGAAACGATGTTATTTTATAATCAATACAATTTGTAAACACAAAAAGAAATGGTACGCAGACAGAAATAATGTTGCAAATTTTACAACATTTTTCAACGAAAAAAGTGCACTCAATGCTTCATAATTAAAATTTACTAAGAAATCTGTCAAATTTATTACTAAAAAATTGCTTTTTACTCATCTCAAATCAAATTTTACATATAATTCATCTCATTGTAGTAGTTACGTATTAATTTTTACTAAATATATAGTACTATTTCTAAGTGCCATTGAACGCATTAAATTTATACGAATATAGTTTAATTTTTACTCCATCATTTCTCTCCGTGTAGGTTACCAGAAAAAAGAAAACTACATCATACTAAATTGAAACTTATATTTGACCGGGCATTAATGAATGAGTGTTTATATAAAAACAACGTAATGGGAAATTTGACCGAAATAATAGACACTGTTTATGAAATAATCATTTCAGTATGATGATTGATGTGTCTATTATTTTCTTTAAACATTAATGAATGATTCTGCATTGTTGTAATGGTTTATGAAAAGGTACGGCAAGGTAGAGTTATTTGTCTACAATTGTCGAACGTTGCTCGACATGACCGTTGTGGTCGTGTCTGAAAGAATGTTTTTCCCGACACTTATATCAGATGATCACTTTGTCTATGTAATGAGAAGCAATAATTACTGTACTGATTCAAATATCTGTCGTTGTTATTTTAATTAATGCTAGACTTGAATCATTAATAGTATATTTGTCATCTAGGGAGGTGGACGCGAAATCTTGTCCGAGAGCGAATTTCGTGTCATCCTCCCATGGTTAACATTATATTTTTCGTACCCAGTGGGCGTGAAGAGCCTTTTCGCGAAACGCCCTAGGGAGCGAAGTGGCACTTCACGCCCGCTGATACGAAAAAGAAATTCAAATTCATCTGCCCGACGAATGTATGAAACTTCTAATAATTCAATTCTTGTAGGCTAGGTATAAGATGTGCGCGCACTGTGTATGGTGAAAATGATTAATTTAAAAATATTAAATATTTCAAGAAAAGTTAACAATTTTTTAAATTCGAATAAAGATAGACTTCTACAATCAAATGTTTCAATTGCCGGTTGCTTATTATTGACAATCGTAAGATTTTGTTTAAAAAAATTGAAATTGCCGGTATGAATTTGGATTAGTTTATGATTCGTGAACTAAACAACTAATTAATTATTTTTGGTGTACTGTCTCAATCGACAGCATGAAAAGGCAAAAAAATGTTCATAATTGCTGAATGTTGAATGACATGTCCATTATGGACATATCTGAAAGAATAGTTTTCAAACATTTTAATCCAACAATCACTTCGTTTGTCAATTGAATGATATGAAATGATCACTGGTATGGTGTCAAGGTTTGATTTCGTTATTCAAGCAATACATAATAAGCACTAATCACTTAATTGTTTTTAACATTCGCCGTTGTATTTTGAACATATAGGTTTTATATAGATAAGACGGAAGTTGTGCCCGCACAAAATTCAAAACCAGCTAATATGTGGAAAAATAAATGAAACAATTATTCTAACTAAAATAAATACAATCATACACAGCCGAATATGTAAAACATTTCAGTATTTAGTTAATGTTAGTCACCAGTTATTTGAGCAGAAAACAATATTTCAAAATTACCTGATTTACTTAGTTATTTGTTTAATATTCCGTTATCTAAATGACCATATAGTTTTGTCATAGTATTGAAGGATAAAACGGCACGGCAAGGCAAAGAAAATTTTTCACAAATGTCAAACGTTGCTTAACAAGAACGTTAGGGCCATGTTCCAGGGAACGTCTTCTATGACAGCTACATCGTACAACCACTCTAATTTGCAATTTGATGATGACAAATAATCACTGATTTGTTTTTAACTTTTCACCGCGTTATATTAATAAATGCAAAAGTTAACCTTCTAACAAATCATCTCCTTGTCAGTCAAACAAATGAATGGCATTTCTAACGCGTCAAAATTCATAGGCTAGGTAGAAGACGCGCGCGCACTGAAGATAGAATTTTACAATCAAATGTTTCAATTGACGGTCGCTTATTAATGACAATCGCAAGATTTTGAATAAAAAAATCGAACGGAATAAGTTTTGGTTTGTTTAAGATTCGTTATCTAAATAACTAATTGAATATTTTTGGTGTACTGTCTTAATCGACAGCATGAAAAGGCAAAAAAATGTTCATAATTGCTGAATGTTTGATGACATGTCCATTATGGACATATCTGAAAGAATAGTTTTCAAACATTTTAATCCAACAATCACTTTGTTTGTCAATTAAATAATATGAAATGTTCACTGGTATGGTGTCAACATTTCGTTATTCAAGCAATATATAATAAGCATTAATTTTGAATGTATAGATGAGACGGACGTTTTGTACGCACCGCAGTTAAGAAGCACGACTAAAAAACCTGGCAAATGTTTCAATATTTTCTACGTTTTTTTCATTTGCGCTTCAGTTATTCCATTTTCATATATTTCTATATCATTTAAATTCTTTTTATTTTTCAAATTTTTGTCTTACTTTTGCAATTAATCGATAAACCACTAGCATGAGTACGAAAATATTTTATAATTTTAGATGCGATTTAATGTTATGCAATCTTTGTATCAATTAATCATACCTTTAATTTTTGAAGGACATAAAATAATTAAACTTTCTTGTTTACTCTATTTTCACCTCTTCTATGTTCTGCTTCCGACTGAACACAACTAATGACAATTACAAGATATTGATAAAAAAAAGACAGTTGAACAAATGAGTGAAAATTAGAATCTTATGATTCAAATCTCTCGCAAGTTTTGTGTACATCAATTTTTCTAAAATAAACATGTCAGTGAATAATAGAAAACTTCAGAATTGAGCGGCACGGCAAACAGAATTGCAATTACTGGATGTTTATCGCTGTTTTTCGTGTTTTTAGCTTATGTACTTCTATTCTTAGTTAAGGTTTTCATTTTTTAGTTTTTGAATTTGTCGTGTTTTTATTTGTTTACACATTTGTTAGTCGTGATTTTTATTTGTTCACCTTTTTCTTATATTTTTGATTTGTTCATTTTTCTGATATCTTATTTAATATTTAATTTTGGTTGTTTGCTTCTATTTTCAATCAAGATCAGTCCGGATTTTCAATCTAGACGGAGACAAAACCAGCCAACAAATTGTGAATTTTGAGATCCTGGACGTGAAGTAGAGAACTTTCTTGTAAGTTTTTGTTATTTTGGGCGCGCGATCTTACAACATGAATAATAATGTAAAATAAAAGAACGAAATTTAATTAGGTTGGATTTGCCCAATCACGCGCCCTTTCCATAGCAAGTTTAAGAACTCGAAGCTCCTTCACTTATCTGATAAAAATGCTCCACGTCATTTTGAGGACGATTTAACTTGGAGTTTAAGCTATATTAAGCAATATTATAATTTAGTTAAGGAACAAAAGTCGTAACTGATATCAAGAATCCGAATAGCAATATTTATTTCAAGAGTGTTTCACGGAATTTTAATTCGAAAAAATAACCTGCATTCAAAATTTTTGGTTGAAAAAGAAACATTTTTTTGTAAAAAATACAACTTATCATTTCGGAATTTTTTCCATCACTTTGTATGGATATTAAAGTATACCTATATCGAATATATATTAATCAATATAAGTTCATCAATTAGATTGCATCTTATTGAAGAGCATGTGTAGCGTCTCCATCTAATCAGCGTACAAGATAGAGTAGAAACTAGTAAACTAGTTTTAGTTTGACGCACGTAAAAGTTGGAAAAATTCTTTGGTAGATTTTAATATATATACAAATTAATGGAAAAAATCCCGAATTTATAAGTTGTACTTTTTAAACCAAAAAGAATTCGAAAACAGGCTAATTTTTAGGATGAAAATACCGAATTTAGGATGAAGCAATATTAGAATATTTTCAGTCAACAACTGAAATATATATTCTTGTTTTGTAGCATAAGTAATTTATGTTGCATTTATAATTTTATTTTAATAGTATATTGTGCAATAAGTGGGAAAAGTTTACCATTCCACAGGAGCTTGCATTGGCATTTCAACACGCGAGTATGGGTTGGTAAGTTTCACACGTGTTGCACACAATATTTTTTCCAATGCGTGTACCAGAAATATATGTTCTTTTTCTATTGTTCTGAACGGGAGAAGATTTTTTTTCCTCACTTAAGGAAAATAAGGCACTTTTCCCACGGAAAACAGTGGGAAATCTAATTTCATTGAATTAGAATTTGTCATAGTTGAATCAATTTAACAAAACCAAATTAGTACATTAGAATAATTTTTAATTTTTCAAACCCAAATAATAAACAGTATTAATATATATATGTAATAAACACTACTAATCACAAAGAATCTTCTTCTTTAGGATTTTAAACGTAGAATAAATTCTACGTCCTCCATCATATGTGCTTCCTGAGAGTGTCCTTCCAAGAATTTACTTAAGTATTTACTTAAAGTAAATTATGCTTCGTCGGAACTGCAGGGCGGTTCAGGGATGCCTTTCTTCTAAAAATCATAATTTTTATACAAGGTAATAAACTGTTAATTTAATAAACGGCCATTAATTCAATAATCCAATGATCTTGTTATCCAGTAATCCAGTTATAATATTTAAAATAATTTGTCCATTAAATCATTCGATAGATCATTTATGCAAAAGTTACATTACTTCATTCATAGATCACTGGATAATAAGTTTAATAAATTATCAGAATTATGAAATAACGAATTATTTATTCACTGTACTATTAGATCATTACAGTGGATTAATGTGACAGGTCAGCAAGTAACTTATTCTTTTATTAAATAAATTATAAGACAAATATATTAATTTTGGTCGTTGTCGGTGTGACGCTTGGATCTAATTAGGTCATTGAGACATTCAATCATTGGATCATTGGATCGTTGGATCATTATATTACTATTATCTACCAATTTGGGGCATGAAATTGGAACTGTTCAATTATGTTGGACTTGCTCAATACGAATCAGTCATTACAATACGAATCAAGATATAAAAAAAATTATTTTTAAGGACCATTATCAAATAAATAAATTTTAACTCAAGACTTTTCACTAAAACTGTAGAAAAATATTCATTGTATGAACAAACCTTCCTTCCTCTTTTTTTATGGTGTTGGTCTTTCCTTCGCCCAAGTTGCTTGCCCAACTTTTCTAACTTTTTCCTTCCATAGTAGGAAATTTTGCGCCATTTTGCCATCTCTTCTTCATCCATCCTTTCCCATTGGCCAATGCCACCACAACCAATGTGTTCGTTTCTAACTAAATTAACGTTCAAATCTTGCAAAGATAGAGCTTTACGAACACCTTGGCATTTACGGCACTTCCAAAATACCAACATTTTGATATGTTTAATCATCTTATCGGCTTTTTTCGATTTAAAAAAGTACCAGTCGTGTACTTTTGAAATATCCCGTCTCACATACACATCGAGAAACGTCGAATAGACAGGGCCATGTGCAATATTGTCAGCATCGAGAGATGGATCGATGATAAATAAACAACAATGCACCATCTCGTGGATCATGGTGCCACCAAGAGTCTTTTCAAAGACCTTTTGATCACCTTGGAGATGTTTTAGCAGTGCCCACGATATGGTTATCGTCCCGTCTTTTGACGTTTCGCCCCAGCACTGCCGATGATTGTCCGACCACTCAATTAAGCAGGACCGCATTTTTTCACTGAAAAAGCGTACGTCAAGGTACGCTTTCAGCAGAAAGATATCCGGCCTCTTGCTTGAGGTAGTCCGAGTCCAAATCATCGGCGCAAGTTCATCGTACGACAAACGATGGACCATGTCGTAATTCTCGTTCATCTGTGAAAAAAATGCATACATAATCATTTACTTCATTCGATTACGAAGCATTTAAAAAAACATAGAGGGTTCTGTTTTACTGCGCGCATTATTATTTAAAATACGATACAACTTTATACATATCAATACTGATAACAGAAACATAATTCTGAAAAACTTACGATTAAACGTTCCCGTTGTCCTTGGAAAAACTTCCTGTATGCTGGGGTCTGTCAAAAACCTGGAAAAGTTAACAATAATGATGTATTAAATGCAATTTGTTATTTGCCTAATGTGTAATGAGTTGCAATCAATGTGGTTGCAATCATTTTAATTAGAAATACTAATTATCTAATAATACGAAGTGCAGTTTACTTGGAAAAAACTTACAAAATGTTTCTGACGAGAGTCGTTTCAATGTGCTGTGACGGGTAATGGGACTGTTGATTTGTCCAAGATCTAAAACATGTAAGAAATTAAATTTAAAATATTGTTTTCATACATAAAAAAAGTATTAATGAAGAATTAATTATGAATATAAATCATAAACTTACAAATATAAACACAAAACTTACGATAAGTGTCGACGACGATGATGGCTCAGATAGGAAAATATGGAGAATTGGCAATTTCGTATGTCTAATAGCGCAGACACCTGAAAGATACAATAAATGAACATAATAAAAAAATGTCGATGAATAGAGCGTATAAAAATGTTCCGAATGCACACGTTCCTAAAGTTTAGCAAATTAAAGTATAATTCCCGATGAGCTGTCCGTAGGTGCAGAAATAGTACGAGATGAAAAGTTGTAGATGCAAGTGGAAGTGCAGGGCAATGACAATCCAAAGTTTACTTCGAATGATAAAGATGAGATTCGAAAGTTGGACATAACTTTAATGAGATGAGATGATAAGCAAGATTAAAAAATATTTTTGATTCAATTCCCGGCGGGTGAAAATATGATAATATATTCTATTTTTTTCTACTTAATGCAATTTTGATTTCATAACAGAATATATTCAACAAGAATATTCAACGAGAATATTCAACAACTTTGTTTGGCAGCCAACAAAATCAATCCAGATGTTGTAATTCACGAGGAAGAAATTAAAAAGGAAACCTCATGATAGACTTGAATTGCCGTAATATGAGGCTTTTTTATTTAATCTCAAGTCGAGAAGCCCGAGACTCCAAAAAACTTCATTTCCAACTTGACTACAACTAGACTACAAATAAGAACAAGCAACGAAACATCTACTTTTAGAGCTGCTCCACAAGTCAGCCGGAAGTGGCAAAACTCTCCTTCAATTATTCCTCGAGTATCAGGTATTTATCAGTTCTCAAATTCGATATTGGTTCTGCCACATTTTGTTATAATATATATAAATGTAATATATATACAATATAAATTTTCATTCTCAGTAATTAAAGAAGAGTGAAATAAAGAATTTCTTTGATTCGTATTTCAACGTTTGCACGTGCAAATGTGCTATATAAGCAATCATACAAACAAATATTATACTGTTTCAGCAAATTCTGTCCGAATTATTTGGGGCCGTCTCTTGGCGCGAATGGAGCGTGAGCTCACTAGGATAGGAAAAAATCCCGGCCTAATCACAATATGGCCCTTATATATTCCGATGATAAGAAATTTCAAACATCCGAGCAGATATACCGACAATTTGATGTCGAGGAAGGTGTGATAGGTAAAAATATAAATTTTCATATATATCAAGGTGTTTACATGATTTAAACTTGTTGTATTTTCGGATGATTTACAAAAAAGGATTCGTAAAATTCTTCCAAATGGAGATCGAATGATCGTCAAGCATGAACAGGAAACATATCTCAGGAAGTGAAAACAATCTTCATTTGTGAAACATTTCTCAATTTTCTTGGTGTAATTATGTTTCTTCATTGTTCCTATAAAATTTGTCTTATGATTGATCGAATGTACTATGTGTTCGAATTTTGTTCGTTATATAATAATAAAAAATGTTAATTTATAAAAATATAATAAACAGAATGAGATTAGATTTCGAAAAAATATTGACTCTGAAAAATATCTTTACGCGTCAGACCAGCGACCAAAAGTGGAACTAACCGTGCTCTCGTGCCGTAAACGGCACTTGACCAGGTTAGTTCCACTTACGACACGCTAGTCTGACGCGTAAAACGTCGTACATGCCTCGGGCGCCGGTGGCGCCCGAGGCTGTAATATACTAATAACACTGTTGGAGTAACGAATGAACAAGATATAAGTGATGATAACAGAAAGAGAATGTTTGAGGATTTTTTATATTTCAATTGGTTCCTGGCAAATTCAAAACGTCACAAACAACCGGACGAATTGCGTTTATTTCTCTTCTACTGAATACATGCCAGACCTCACATTTCGCTGAGAAATAATTTAGAAACACAGAAGAAAACAATTTCAAGTTACATTACATTCACTTTAGACTGAGTAAATTCCAAGACGTTTGCATTTGGGACATTTTACTGCGCTCGATGAAACAAAAATGTAGCAAGGAACAAATAAACTAAAACTTGATTTGTTCTCTATAATGAACATATTTTATAAACGTCATTATTTAAGTTTTGTAAAGACCAATGTGTGAGGATCGTTGGAAAAGGGACACTTTTTTTGATCCGAATAGTTTGAAGGCTTGAAACAAGTCAATAAACATTATCATGCGATCGATTTCAAACGACAGGGATTGAAATTGATGTAAACATAAAAATAATTCAATTGACAAGAATTTACATGAAAATGAGATCCTTCAAACCATTGTCAATTGTTCTTACAATGAAATTTACTTAAAATGAAATGGAACGTACCGTTGTCTTTTACACTGGTCAAGAACCTGTTCGCCTGCTTGGTCGTTGTTCTGAAAAAAATCTTGTACTAATAAAGCTATTTTTTTTCAAATGAAATAAAAATACTTGTTATTGTTAGATGAATAGTAACATGATTGATACACCAAATGAAATATACAAATAAAATTAAGAATTATATTATAATGTAAACAAAAATGTGATTGAGCTCGTTCATCAGAATTTTCCACTCTCATTTCCTCACATGTATAATTCTTGAATGAAAAACTATTTTCAATGTGCAACGATGCTGAAACTTTTGACTGTAAAATGAGATAACTATTATGTAATTATAATGATTATTTTATCTTGGGATTGGACAAGTAATGGTTAATTATTAAATGTTCTTTAACTGAAAAAAGATTCAATATGTTATGTTCAATATTATGATTACGTTCATTGATTAAATATTACGTTCAATGTTATGTTTAATATATTCAATATGTCAATCCTCATGTTATAGATGAATATGAGTTGAAATAACTTTCAAAAATTAATTAAGCACCTGCTTGTATTTGGCGTTCGAAGTGCCTTTTTTTTGTATATGCAACAAATAAACTTGATTAATTTTTTATAATCAACGAATTCATAGTGAATATCATAGTAATATTATTATAAATTTCAACATTCAACTTTCATTGTTTGTTGCAAATGGGATAATTTTTCCATTAGAAACGGTTTAATGTAGAAATCAATAAATTAAATTAATTTTATTTTATGAACTTACCACGCGGTGCTGTCACGTCCGTTTATTTTGATTCGCAACATACATAATGTGATCACTAGACTGAAACTCAAATTTCTTTCGTTTTGATACTATTGACACTATTTACTTATCTGTATTTAAAATATATTGGAAGCACGTTATTCAAATTCTTTGTTATATTTTTCGAAAATTATGAATTTATTTGTCCTTAATTTATAAATATATAATTACTGATATTTCTTAATATAATATTAATGAATTTTCGTCTTTAGTTAGACATTGTAATTTTGATAATATTTTTGTTTGACATTGTCAAAAGAAATTATTCGATAAGATTGTCCTTTGTACTTGATTTGGTTTAATGTTTTCTGTACGGCACGGCAATTTTAAAATAATCAAATAAAAAATGGTGATGTAGACTGCCAGAGCTGCAATCATCTTCTTGGTCACGATTACCTGTGCTTAGATTCCTCAGTTTCTTTGGTTACACATATACATATAAGACTTTCAAGACTCAAATGATGTCTTGAAGAAGGCATTTTCTGAATTGACTGATATCTTAAATTATAACTTTTGAGACTTTAATGCTGTCTTGAATAAGGGCTTTTGAGTCTCGGATAAGATATTAAATTTAGATTTGCGGGCTTCTAACTGAAGGTCCCGACAATGTCTAATTAACATGTATTGTAAAGGGTTTAAAATTAAAATATTATGTTCTGCGCATCAGTAATTTGCCAAAATATTTAACACATGCCAAGAAACCTCTTCAAAGTTAAGTTTTATATGTAGCAGACGGTTTATTTTAAAATGATTATTTTTATTATACTATTTTTTATACTATTAATATATTATACTATTAGAAAAATATTATACTAAAATATATTACAATATATTATACATACATAATAAATTGTATTCGTTTGTTTTATACAATATTCGTTGTTCATTTTACTTTCGATCGGTTTTAAAACAAATTATGTCTAACAAATAATTTTAGTTCCAATTATCTGTCAACAGTATGCGATGAAAATTGTTACGTTACAGTCAAGAACTTGTCCGAAGATCTATAAAACCAGTAAACGACAATTTTTTTCGAAAATACTTTAAGTCAATAAATAATAAATAAGAATACAATGAAAATGTTAATATAATAATAATAAATTGTGCGAGAGACATGATAACTGTATGGTATTTTAAAATAGCATTTGGTTGGTGTCATCTTAATCCTAGGTTTCCGTAGTTGGATCCATATAGACATCGATTTCTAATAAAAGAAAAAAGTCTGTTGATACTGTGAAAAAATTAATGCCAATATTTATATAATTTACATTTTATGTAGAAAGCTGCATCCTCGGATCTTTGGGTGGACCTCTCGTTCCTGGAATTAGACGATTTGGCTTAAGATAGCTATTTAAATATGTCCCGTATCGTAACTTCACGGTTAGTTTTCCAGCTGGGACAAAACATCTCCATTTCCCACAACGAATTTGTTTCAAAATTTTCCATTTCAGTAGAGGAATTTTTATTAAATATTTATATGGTTTTCGGTCCCTTGGACTCGAAATTGCCATTGTTCCAAACGCTTCAATTTCAACGTACTCCTGATTGTCATTAAAAGTTAAAGCACGAGGAGTGTGCCAAGGTATTTTGGCAGTTTGTTTTATTTTCGACGGCACGGCAAATAATGAGGACGCCCTTTGTGTTTTAATTTGTTTGCTTTTTGGACGTGGACTTCTTAGAGTCAAGTTTGCAAACGGTTTGGTTTTTTGTGGGTCCATCTACAGCAATAAAATTTATGTAATGAAATAATATTTATACAAAATATAATTATAGACACCGGTACTGCTCGTACACTTCTGTACCTTTTGTGTTAAATACCGTGTGTGAAAATTATAATAATTAAGGTTGCTACTTACTTGCGTCTGAAGCGTTGAAATTTGTTTTTTCATCCTTGATATGGACTACAGAAAAAGGCTATTGACAGCAGTGATAAGAATTGCAAGAACTGTTGCAGGTTTGTAGCAGCGATAAGGATCGCTAAAACTGTTTGAGGTTTGCAGCAGCGACAAGAATCGCAAAATCTGCAAACGCTCTTGATTGTTACGATAAGAATCGTCTACTTCGGGAACAATACAGACTTTCTCAAAAGAACCACACTGAAACAATGCAAACAATTATACGAATGAAAAATATGTGCGTGCAAATTTCTTGAAACACAGAAGTTGAGGTTAGAAATGTAACGCGCCAAAAATGGGTTAACCGTTGAAATAGGTTAAAGCAATCAGTAGGAACTTTGAGACTCACCAACGATAAACGATGGAACAAAGGCAAAACTATTATATAACCGGTTATTATCAATCTAGTCCTGATTTATCCATTCTGAATGTAATACAATGCGCACACTTCTGATGGCTAAGACCAAAAGAAAGATTGAGATTTTAGAGAAAAGAATGCCGAAGTTTGCGAATGTAGCTGGCGCCACCGTTTAGTTTCAAAATTTTTTTATAATTGGCGCGCGAATTTATTGCAAACATTAAAAGGTTTTACATGCATTAAACAATGTAAAAATTTTTTTTTACAACCACGTTAATTTATAATCTAAAAATGGAATATAAGTGAATAAGTTTGAAATAGGAGTGTATGGTTTAAATAAAAAGCAGAATAATAATAACAAGTGAGACAGTAGGTGTGTTCTATCACAAAAGAAAATATAAAAAAAACATTATTCATTCGTATGACATTGTTGCTTTATTTAATCGATTGAAATGAAATCGAAACTAATTTGGACTTATTCTAATTTCTTATCCTTATCTAGGAACCGAAATTAAAATAGTAAAGGGTTGCGCATATATAGATATACGGCTGGAAAGCAAAATAAACACTCAAATTAAGCAAACGCTTGAAATTCGAATGAAAGTGAGATTTTGACGTTTATGAACAGACGCTGTTCTTTTGATTTCAAATTGACATTTGACCGCTGTCACTACAATTGCATGACGAGTCAATTTTCATTAATTATCAGAAATGAGAATCGTTAATCTCAAGGTTTATGAAAATGTAAAATCAAATTAAATGAATGCAAAATTTTAGCCAAAAGGAAAATATCTGGTATTAGTGCAGACACTGCATATGAATTTAAATTGATATCCGGAACAAAACAACTGCATTTGAAAGTCAACAGATACACAATAATTGTTTCCAAATAAGCTATTTAATTGATTCGAAGATTGCGGAATCAACTGCAATCTTGGAATAAAATAAGTTTTACAAATCGGGTCGATTGTAAATGAAACTTGGTGGCAAGAGGCGCCACAGATGCAATTCATTTGAAACAAAATTGCATCTAATTTTATGAGTGGGAAAAATATAAAGTGACGAATAAGTCAAAAGATGGTTCGATTCATTTCTTCAATAGCATGGAAGGAACTCACCAAATCTTGGCAGAACCGAAACCGAGCCCAGAAACCTCGCCGTGATTGCAATCCGGTGGAGAAGGCCAGAGATCGGAAACGGAAGTTCCACGAGCACTTTTACACAGTCTACTCAATTTCAATGTTGAATTCGTTGACAGAAATAGTTTTCGCACTTCAAGCACTTTGTCGTTGTTGTCTGAATATCTGAACGCTAACTCAACAGTTGATTTAGTTGAATAATTTTTTGGACACTAACTTATAATTTTAACTTAACGGCTCTATCAAATATTTTTGCACAATCTCTGGGTTTGACCAAACGATCTCTTTATATAATTTTGTATAGACTCTTGGAGTAGCCAATCAGTGAGTCAGCATTTTTGAAAGTTTAAACATCCCAACAATAAAGTGCATCAATTAGCCAAACAAACACAAATCCACTAATGGAATGTTGTGGGAATTTTATAGTAAATAATATTCAGACTTGTTTCAAACTCAAACCGTTGTATTCAAAAAAAATTACAAAATAAAATGAACGTCCGGCGTTTGTCATGGCTCCGATCTCCAACACTGTAAATATTAATATACACAACCAGGACAAGCAAAATCAAAAATGAAATGACATGAACGGCCTATTTAATAAGATAATTATATTAAGCTGTGTACAAATATTATGTGTAACTGTTAGTAATTCATACGTTTGTCAAGAATTATTGCATATTTAGAAATACCCTTTAATGACTTTCATCACAGTGATCTTCGTAGAAGAATTATTATTCATAGAAGAATCACTTTTTTGTGGATTACTCAGATTTCTTTATGTGGTGCTTCAAATTCTAAAGTATGAAAAAATTGTTACTAATGAAAAGTTCTGCCCGATAAATAGTTTTCACCAATGCTCATATTGAACAAATAAAATATTTAATATTTTTTTATTCCAACTTTAAAATACATTGATAATTTTTTATTTATAGTAATAACATTTTCGTTAATATTACAAAAGCAACATGTTACATCTTCTAACATTCTTTTCATTTTAAAATTCAATCTTGGCGCGCTCTATATTTGCAAACTTCATTTGTTTCCTTTTTCCGGAAATCGGAATATTTCTTTTCGCATTAGGCCTTACTCGACTAAAGTTCTGTCGAAAATTAGTGCAACGAATTTTTTAATAAAAGAAAAAGGAAATTCATTAGTTTGAGGGATTTTTATTCAAAAATTGGTGAGTATCACACGGCTTGTAGCTATTTTAATCTATATCAAAGGTATAGCATAAAATTTTGGTGCTTGACAATTCTAACCTCACTTTTGTGGGGTTTTGAGAAATCTGCACATATATTTATATTAATTGCATCCTTTCAGGAAGTCAGTTTCGAAAAGGACTCTCTTGGTTAAGAAACAGGCGATTCTTTTCGCTTTATGCTAAAAAGGTTGCAGATTTTGCAATCCTTATTGCTGCTGCAGGCCTGTCTGTGATTCTAATCGTAGCTCTAACCTGTGCTTCAGCGATTCTTGTCGTTGACGAACTGCTGAAAACGTTTTCTTTCGCTCGAAGGATAAGGAAAAATTCCGTTGCTTTGGTGAGAGGTGAGATTGAAGTTGAATAATTTATATTCAACAAGTTTTTCTAACAATTTTTATTCAAAAATTATATTTTTTAATATATTCATTTCTATAAAGTGGACATTAAAATAAAATTTATATGCTTTAGTAACACTCGAGTTTGGTTTAAAATGGCAAAACGTGCGGACATACGCACTGTACAGGATGATGAGTGGTACCGCTCAAGACGGAATCATTCAGAGACGCCTCCCTATGAAATTGCAACCGTATTTGGACAATACAACCCTTGTCAAGAAATCGAAAAGAATTTTCCTAAAGACGGCGAATGCTGGAATTGCCACAGGTAAAAATAAATTAGTACATTTCGTAACTGAGGCGGAATTTATTTATTTGCGATAAAAAATGTTCATCTTTTCGGTGCCACGCAAGTCCGCTGCGTGAAAATCACTTGTCGATGGTAGCTCACTACAAGTTAGAGTGATCTACTACGACCCGTGTTAAAAAGTCCGCGTTAAAAAATTATGCGGAATTGTGGTGCGGAATTTTCAGTACAGCAAACGGATATTTCTGTAGAAGACGAATGTCGAAAATAACCAGCCACAAAGAGGAACTATCGGGCGAGCATTTACCAACGATACAAAGCGTAAATTTCCTCGGGTACAGAGGATTTTCTGTATTTTCATTTGTGAATGACACAAAATGGAAAATTCCGTTTTTGAATGGAATTTTCCGCGATTTTTTTAAAGGATTTTTAATAAAATATTCCTTTGATAGAGAGGAAAATGCACTACAAACATGTTATTTATTCTTTTTAAATAAAGACTTTATTTTTTAATTTATATTAAACATTTTTTAAAATGAAATCAATTTTGTCATACTTTTTTCAAAGGATTTCGAATTAAATATTCCTTGAACAAAGAGAAAAATGCAACACTAAAAAAATGTTAATATTTCTTGTTGGGGGGGGGGGCTGATGTAAATGTCTAGTCCTATCATCAAGTGCCCGACAAATTACCAAAAAATTAATTTAGGGAACGAGAAATTCTGTGGTGGAAAAATTGGAGATAAATCATCACTTGTTTCAGAAATGAAATTTAAAAACGTCGAAAAAAATTGGTTTTGAAGAAAATGCGCATAAAGTCTGTATAGAATTTGAATTTAATCATTCATACCACATTTCAGCGTTTATTTTTGAGAAATGAAGGAGGAGATATTTTTTGTTTGTCTTGTGTGAACGGATTTGTTTTCCCATTCAACCGAAAATTATTAGAATATCACATGAACAGTCTTTTGGTTTTCAATGAAAAAAGACATTGTTCATTGAAAACACATGTTTCCAAAGGTAAACAATTATTTTGTTAGTTATTTTTAAGCATTTACAGCTTCTTTTCGAAATAATTATTAGTTATAATCAATTGCATTTCTTAAAAATTAGACAAAACTGTTAATTTAAATTCTACTACAAGTGTTTTTATTAAAAAATGTCTTATGTTTATGACAAGCAAAGCACTACTCATATCAAATAATAATATTTGAGGATTGAATGGAAAAAATTGAATGAATAATTTAAAATAGCACTATAGTATAATTATGGTACATATATTGCAATCTTGAAGTCGCAGGGGTTTTCCTGTTTATCAGTTCATTGTTTCATGGCGAAAAATGTTTTCACGAAATACTTAATTCGAGTTCAGTTGGTATAGTACACCTGCGATGAACTGAATTGATTCAATTCGAAAGATCGCAAATTAAAAGAAAGTTTTCGTGATTTTCTGCAAATCTATTCGAAGACACATAATTAAACGAACTTCTAACGTAGGGTTTTTTCTTTAGCTTGTTTAGTTCGTATTGAAAGAGGTGATTGATCAAGATTTAAATCATGAGGAGATTTTGAATAACACAGCCAGATGAAATATGTGTGTATAATCAAAATGAATTTGAAATTTATCGCCAATCATGATAATGTGATCGTGATTCTGAGTGATGAAATGTTAACACACAAAATTAAATGACAGCCGTATGTGGGAACTTTTTGTTTAATCAAAATAACTTTTAAATGTCGCGTATCATGATGTAGTCAAAATAATTCCTAGTTATTCAATTTGGAGACACTTTTAAAGGTTAATATACTGTAGAGGCGTTTTGATACATAAATATTTTTTTATAATTGAATGTTTTCTCTTCAAAGTATATATTTGATTTAAAATTGCTAAAAAATTTTAACGATAGGATCCGATATAACTGAAGATTGCTTTTTACAAAATATTAAATTCAAGTTGAGCTCGTATAGCATACCTATACAGAACTAGATGTGAAAAATAATAACAATCCCTCACGGACGAAAATATAAATGCAAATTTTATAAAAAAAATATACTCATTATTGCCGCTTTTTATACAAATTTTATTTATTTTTTATATTTTATTTTATAAAATTTAATTTCATAAAATGAAAAATGTAAAAAAAATATAATAAAAATATACTCATTATTCCCGTTTTATAAATTTTATTAATTTTTTAAAATTTTGTCGATATATTAAAATGTATTTTCGTCCGTGAGGGAATAGGTTGAGAATTTGGTTGACTTTTGTTTTATTATTGTTAGAAAAAACTTGCAAAACATAATAACAAAGTGTGTGGAACTGTTCGATATAAGCAATTGGTTTGGTTTGTTATTTTTCTACGTGTTTTCATTATTCATACTGACCGTTCTTTAGAACATTGTTGTGAACAACACCTCACTTACGTCCTCGTATCCTAATTGGTTTGTGTGTAAATAAGCTATTTCAGTGTCTTAAAATCATCTGTACGGAAGTAAGAGTCAGTATATTGTAATACAATTGACAAGTGACGTTTCGTTTGATGATTCGAATGTGTTTATGATTTCGTTTCTGATTGAGTAAGTACAGTTACAATATTAATACATTTTAAGTAAAAATCGCTTTCTCTAATTACAGAAATTTGTTGAAAACGGGGATTAAACTCGATTTCAATTGACATCAACTCATAAGTTTACATGTGTATTTGTAATGTTTCAATCGAAATTAATTTGTTTCTTCTTGTACGCCAATATCACTTAGACTGTTATAATAAAAATGATTTAAATGAATTTCATTTAAGAAACACAAATTTGTTTGGTAAAATTTTGATTGCATGTGTTTCGGCGGAGTAATTTGTAATGTTGAATTTCAAGAAAATAAACTTGATTCACTGACATGATTGTTGTTTAAAGTTAACATTCTTTCTGTTTTCCATTTCAGGTGCGACGAATTCTGCATAAGATTGAGAGATCGTTGAAATAGACGGGAGTGAATGTTTCAATCATATTCACATTAGTAGGACAGTATCTGCGTTTTTTTTATTAAACGTTACTTTTCTAATGAAGTTTACCGAGAAAAGAGCAGTCCGAATAAATGCATTCTAGATAAATCAATGAACCTTCAAAATCATTTCATTCCAAATGATTACAAGCTAACAATTCTGTTTCTTCAAGTTACATGCAATTCACGTATTTTTTATCTAAAAAATTATAAGTTTATTCAAACAAATCTAACTTGTACGCCGATCATTGAAATAGTAATCATTAATTCCAATAACCTCACGCATGACAAAAGTTCATAATTTTTCCTTTGTCATAATGACACGCATCTTATAATGTTATTATCTCTTTGAAAATTGTAAGAATAAGGTACATCGCATTTATCCGCAGCACATGATACCAATAGACGGCGCTGGCTTTTTCACATGAAAGGTTTGTTTTAATGATGAAAAAAATGTTACATAATAAAGCACCTCTACGCATATTCTCCTTCTTCTTAACTATAGATCATCATTATCCTGTTTTCATAACCGTGAAATTGAACTTTGTCAACAATTCGTCCACGACTGGCTTTTTTTAGTTAGACGCTGCACAGACAACGGCTGGGTCTTTAATTTAAAGAACAGTAGTTGATATTTTTCAAAATTACCAGCATGTTCAAAGTTTATATTTTCATGTTGTCATGATTGAAATAGTCATTATCAATTTTTGCATGTTTCTACGAACTTTTTAATATTGACAATTCGTCCATGATAAAATTCTTAGAAAAAAAAGGACACCTGTCTTTTTGTTCTGAGCCACTTTCGGAGACGGAGAGTGAGAAGAACTGCGACTTCTTTCGTCCAAATCATTTTTGGTCTCATCAGCCATTTTTCTTTTCATGGCTTTTTTTTCCTTCTTTAACACAATAACGATAAGCAATATTTAATAAAAAGAAGAAAAAATAAGTTTAAAAATAGAAAAAATTTTGATATTTAATCAGTTGTAATTAATTTACTCTTTATTAAATTTTTTTGAATTTTTTGCAAACGAAATGTAAAAAAAATACCTTCTGCAGGTGTGACTTTTGTCTTCAAGGACAACTTTGGAAGCCGATCCAGCTCTGTTGAAGCTTGCTGTTGTGTCAAGGTCTTCGGTGGTGACTTCTTTTCAGATTCTGACGTTTCGACATTTGCAGTCTTAAACGATTTTATTAATCGTCTCTTTGCTTGGTCAAAATTAGCTAAAAAAGGTAAGTTATTTTCTCTTATTAGTTTTTGTGTTACTTTTCTGTTTTTTATAAAAAAACAGTCAAATGATTAATTGTTAGCAGAATTTGCAAATCTGACATCAAGTCATTTTTGATAGCATTGTTAATGTCATACTACATTCGCTGATTATTTCAACGGGATAGCTTTTCCAGGTTCTGTCTGGTTTTTTCCTATTTTTTACAAAGTTGTCGATCTTTTTATAATCCTGTGGATGAGGATATTAACAAAACTAATCGTCGTCTTCGTTTAGAATTACCCACTCTCTTGGCACGGCCTCCACGGATTTTTTCGAATTCTTATCTTCCTCGTCGATAAAACACACAACCAGATGTGTCGTGTCCGGTTTCAATGACCTATGAAAAATTAATTCATTAATATTTAGCTCCAATAAAAACAAAAAAAGTAAAAGCAAAATAATTTATTGTTTTATAATAAATTCAGAATTTTAGGAGGAATGAATAAATTGAAATAAAACCGATTTTAAGTAGTCTTATATAGAATGCTTTTTGGTAATGAAAACACTAAAGGTCATGTAAACAAAACAGTTTTCACTCAAGAATCTAAATAAATGTGGAGGTTAAAAACTAATGCTATTATTATATTTTATCATTAAACAAATTACTTTGTCTTGTGTTATTCTTGCTTTATTTATAACAAAAAGATGTGATAAACAAAACACCTCGAACAGAAAGACAAACAAAAACAGTCCGCATTTTTGGTGGCACAATATGCGAATAACCAAACATGCTATGTAATAAATAATGAAAATAATAAAAAATTTTATAACTTACGTCTGACATGTCATGACGATGCTTGACGATACGTTTCAATAATTTTTCGGACTTGCAATGATGAATCCGCGCACTTCTTCGCGGGTCTCCCGTTTCAAACGTGTCTTAGTAATGTCGCGCATTGTGCGCAAGCCCGTCGCGCATACTCTGATTGAAATTTGAATTTATTTCAAAAATATATAATAATTTGACAATAAAAAAGTAATTTATCAATATAAATAATTGATAAAGATATTTTCTGAAAAAAATGGAATGGAAAATTAAAATACAAAATTTAATTAAAACCTGACGAAACTGGCCGAACCTAACCTTACCGCTAGAATTGAAAACAACCACAAAGAGCAGTTGCGCAGTTAATGTGCGTGATGAAATGTTTGTTTTCGTTTTAAAATCACAAGTTTATTCTGGCATTGG
>JAAMPD010001216.1:0-27797 GCA_025266255.1 Trissolcus basalis | reverse complement strand
GATTCTGTTTTTATTTTTATTCGTTTATTTTTTTTTATCATTTTCTGTTTATGTTATTTTTGTTATTTAATTGACCTTGTTTGTTTGTTGATTCTGTTTTTATTTTTATTCGTTTATTTTTTTTTTATTAAATTTTTGTTTATATTATTTTTCATTTAAGGTTAAAAAATATTTGATCAACTCACTTTGAAGCGATCATGACTTTGATTCGCCGGCCGACTGAGCCTAAAACTTTCCCGTTCATCTCCTCAAGGGCATACGCCGCTTCTGAAGTTTTGGAAAACTTGATATAAGTGACACCTGCCGACAAAAAAACATTCAAACGTTAGTTTAAATACTTAAAATTAATAAATAAACGAAAATCAATAAACATTGACATTTGTTTACGATCGAATAAAAAGATAAATAAACGTGAAACAAGGTCAAAGTTGTTTATCCGATAAAAAAAATCAATACAAGTGACAGCTGTCAAAAAATGTGAACCAAATGTTTGTTTATAAGTGGGGGTAAATAATGAAGAGATAAATGAAAAGAAGGTGAATGAAGGTCAGATTTATTGACATGGTGAAAAATGGGATACAATTGTGTCAACTAATTGGCATTTGTTTACACGGTTTCGGGGAATTGGGATGACAGGAAACACACGAGAGCAAAATTATGCAACAGTCATAACTCGTACTAGTTAAACCGCGTTTGCACATCTGTCATAACGACATTTATCTGGCACAATTTCCCCGGCACATCCAAGAATATTCCCATCGATACGCAAATAAAACCATCGGATTCCCGGTAAAAGAAAAAAAAAAGTGAAAGGGGGGAAAACATGTCCGGCGTTTTTTTTTTTTTTTTTTTTTTTGACAGGTTGTCAAAGTGCGTCCAAAAGCCGCAACCCAATTTTCATCGAAAAAATGTTAAATTAAAAGCAAAAGCCGGCGGGGTCAAAATTTGACCTTCTTTCGCGTGTGTTTTCACAGGCACGAAGAAAAGGAAGAAATTCGCAATAGAAAAAGGTTGGGAATAAAAAAACGTTAATTATCGATTGTCAAGCGGCGCTTGGCTACCTTTATTTTCGCCCGAGTTTTTGTCTTTGACGACCCAGATGTCCTCAATGCGGCCAAACTTTTCGAACGCCTTGCGGAGGTCATCCTCCTCGAGGCTCTTGTGACAGATGACGAAGAGCCGCGAATTTGGCGGGTCATCGTTTTTCGAGCGCGGATCAAATTGCGAGTAATAAGAGTCTCTGTCTCGGTGGTCGGCCATTTTGCGACTGTTGACCGAACGGGCAACGCGCAAACACGTCTCCGTGACAGGTGTGGCGCTGCCTGTCGTGTCAGTGACGTGTAAATACAAAAAATGGCCACCCCTTGATTGTAAACAAAAAAAAAATTTTTTTATCTGAAAAATTTCCCCATATATTTTTCTTCCATTTTCCAAAACGACCTCTTTTTTTTTACAACTGACTGTCACTTAAACAAAAAAACTTTTTTTCAAGGTCAAGCAATTGTTCTGTTTTGATTGGGGTTGTCTGTTTTGTTTACAGACATAAAATTCAACAAAAAAAACATTCAATAACAATAACAAATGTTTGCTCGGATGTTGGTAAACAATAGTTCAAGGTCATGTTTATAAACAACTGAATGTGGAATATGAATAACAAAAAATGGAGGATTTTTTGTTGGAACTTTGTTGAAGGAATTTCAAGGTCAAATTGTAATAATTATTTCTTGATCGGGATTCGTTAATGTTGAAAAATAAAAGAGTTGCGGGTGATGAAAAAATGAAGGTCGCCAATGTTTACAAATCTATATTTGTATGCTTTCTGTACAGGTTCGTTGTAAATTATTTGTTATTGTAATTGTTATATTTTTACATATATATCACATCTCGAAAAATCGTTGATAACGGTTTTTTCGCAACGTCCACCCACCCTTCAAAAATTGTCACATTCAATCCATCAGCAAAAACTAAGTAACGAAAAAATTTGAGGTAACAATTGTTAAATGCAGATACAAAAAATTTGTTCAAAACAATTTAAAATGAAAAAAATATACATAAAAAAAAAGAAAGAAAAAGAAACGAAAAAAATTTTTTTTTGTTATTAAGCATCGTAAGTCGAGGCAGAGACGTCTCCGCCGTGTCCGGTCCAATTGGTGTGAACGAATTTGCCCTCCTTTCCTAGGAGCTCATAGGTGTGAGCGCCAAAGTAGTCTCGCTGAGCCTGCAATAAATTCGCGGGTAAGCGCGCGGTCCTAAAGCCGTCGTAGAATGCCAGCGCGGTGGAAAGTGCGGGGACTGGAATCCCGAGGGTAACGGCGCTGGAGATCACGTCTCTCGCGCTCTCATGACACTCTTTCACAACGTCGACAAAGAAGTCGTCCAGCAACAAATTCGACAGTTTTGGATTTTTGTCAAAGGCTTGCTTGATGTTACCTAAAAATGCGCTGTCAAACCAAAATGAAATTCAAAAATTAATCGAACGTTCCAGGTTATAATATTTCACGTGGGGTTTAAGAAATTTTGAGGTTATGAGAGAAAAAAGAAAATACAAGCTGAGAAAACGAGATCGTACGATCTGGACCGTAAATTTTTCAGTTTGTAATTATATTACAAACCAGATTGTAAATGATACGATCTACGTTTTAATAATACAATTTATGTCATGAAGATATGATTTTGTTTCTGATGATACTGGTTTTATCAGACCAAATTTTCGTTATTTTGTATGACAATTTTTTTTTTCATAACACGCGTTAAGAAAATGATAGTTTCTGCATCAATTTTAGTGCAGAAAATAACTGCCCCAGGCAAAAATTTATATATGCTGCCATATATGTAACATATATGCAGCCATTTATGCTACATATATGTTGCATATATGCCCGCATATATGGCTACTTACCATAAATGCAACCATATATGCAGCATTTATGTTCCTTTTTGCCTGGGTGGTATTGTAGTAACATTTTTAACATAAAAAATCACTTGTTATAAGAAATAGAATGCTTCATTCGTACAAAGAGGCATTTTCTGCACTTGTACAACAATATAACATTTCATATTCGTATCAAGTATACTATATGTATCATAATTGCTATAATACAAAAATATTTGTCAAAAGATCATGTCAAGTATTTGTATTACGATTTAGATCGTAACATTACTATCTAGATTGTACATTTTTTACGCCCTAAATTGTACTTAGTACAAAATATCGTATTTGTATACAATATTGTATACATTGTATTGTATTATATATAATATTGTACTGTAATAGTATTGTATACAATACAAAATATCGTAATTATTTTTACAATTTGAAATTGTAATGTTGGCACCTCAAAGTGTAATCATAACAACCTCATTTTCTCAGTGACTATACTTTTATCAATGATGGGAAAATGCATTGAAACAGTCCTCAATGGTATATCTTAACTTGATAATCAGTCCGAAAACCACTGCCAACTAAAAATCCAAATCCCGAGTGTACTCCTTTTTTCCATAACCTCAAAAAACTGTGAAATGTAAACAAATATGAGATTATAAAGACCTTCTAATAATGCAGCCCCCTCTCCACATAAGTGCGATGCCACCATAATTCAGATTCCAGTTATGAATTTTTGCCGCCTCCCTAAGGAGCATAAATCCCTGGGCATAAGATATGATTTTCGAAAAGTAGAGAGCATTTTCCAAGTTGGCTAAGAACTTTTTTCTGTAGGCCGGTTGTATGGACACGTCCTCGATTCCTGGCAGGATCTTACTGGCGTGGACTCTCTCGTCCTTCAGAGCCGAGAGACACCTGGAGAACACGGATTCTCCGATTAGAGTGACGGGGACGCCGTAGTCCAAGGCCGCGATTGCTGTCCATTTGCCCGTGCCCTTTTGACCGGCAGTGTCACGAATCCGCTCCAGGAGGTGACCTTGGTCGTCCTTGTACTTGAGGATGTCACGGGTGATCTCGATGAGGAACGAGTCGAGCTGGCCCTTGTTCCAGTCGTCGAACGTTTGACTCATCTCCTCTGGCGTCATCTTCAGGGCGTCTCGCATCAGATGGTACGCCTCGCAGATGAGCTGCATGTCACCGTATTCAATTCCGTTGTGCACCATCTTCACAAAATGACCTGCTCCGGACTCGCCTACCCAGTCGCAACATGGCTCGTTGTTTACTTTGGCTGCTATTGCCTGAAAACGATGTTTTGGATGTTATAATTTGCAAAAATCGAATGTTTTCTTAATAAAAAATTTCAATTTAATGCAAAAAATGTTTAAACGCAGTGCAGAAATCATTATTGTGCTTCGTTTCTATGAAAAAAACGGATAACATTTGAGAGAAATGAAATTTTGTTATCCGCCATCTTAGTTCTATGGCCGCCATCTTAAGTTTGCAGGCTGCGCGAAATGTGGAATCAAGATGGCGACTTTTGTTTGATTTTTTGATTATTTAGTATTTAAACTATCAGAAACTGATACTTTCGAAAAGAAAATTTAATCACTAAATGGAAATAGTTCGTTTTTCCTGTCTGCCATCTTAGTTTTTTACTGACCGCCATCTTAGTATAGTGGAATGCAATAAAAGTCGAGTCCAAGATGGCGGCCTCTGTTCAGTTTTTGAATTTATTCAAATACGTACGATTAATGCATATTTGACTACTTTTTTAATGGAAAAAACATTTGAATTTTGAATAAATCGTTTTTTAGTGTTAAAATGATTACAAACTTGGAAAATTGGTTTGATGTGTGGCCAAGCTTTGGGGTTTCCTCCAGGCATCAAAGAGGGACCGTACCGAGCCCCATCTTCTCCGCCGCTGACTCCACTGCCGACGAAAAGGATGCCTTTTTTCTCCAGGTCTTGTGTTCTACGGATTGTGTCTTGGTACTCGGAGTTACCGCCATCTATGATGATGTCACCGGTGGATAAGTAGGGCAACAGTTGGTCTATGAAAGCATCAACTGCCGATCCAGCTAAAACCCAAAAAAATCAGTCAAAAAATGCAGAGTTTTATTTATTTCAAACCTAACAATTTCTTTATTTAATTCTTTTTTATTTTCTTTTCTTTTTTGTTTTTTATAATTTTTAAATTTTCATGTTTACCTTTGACCAACAACATAACTCGACGTGGTTTTTTCAGTTTGCTAACCAACTCCTGGACACTGTGCGCACCAACAACTTTAGTTCCTTTGGCTTCCTTTTGCAAAAATGCGTCAACTTTTTCTGTTGTACGATTGTACGCGCAGACGACAAAACCATGATCGTTCATATTCAGGATCAAATTTTGACCCATCACCGCCAACCCAATCAGACCAATGTCAGCAACTCTGAAAACACGAAGATCAAAGTTTCAACATTCATAAACATAACTTTCATCAACAATAAAATTACTTTGAAAAACAAAACTACAAAATAACAAAAATTGTCATTGCAATTGTAAACAATTGGAATTTCAAATTTATTATACAAATTTGTTTTTGAATTAAAAAGTTTGTTCAAACTTTGTTGTGGTTGTTAAAAAAAACATTGATAAAATGAATAAGATTTTTCTGAAAGAAAAACAAGATCGCCTTTCAATAATTGATAACCGATTCAAATTTATGATGACTTGCAGCTATCAGCGCAACATTTCTATGACTTCATAGTTACATTTTTTGTGTAATTATTTTGATTGTTGCTGAGAATCAAATTCGTCACTTACCCTTCGCTCATGTTGGTGGTGTAAAAAAAGTAGTTGGGGGAGGAAACAGAAAAAATAGTCACAAACTAATGAAAAATTTTGAGCTGGGAAATTTTGATTCACTGTGAGAGATTCAACATGTGTTCGTGAACAGCACTGGCCATTCACTACTAAACTCTACTTTGCTCGACAGAAATCAGCCGACGTTTACGTCAGCCAATCACTAAGTCCAGGGCTGTACTAATTGTGGGGGCCGATGAAAATTGACATATTAAAATTCCGGAAAATAATAAAAAAATAATAATAATAAAGAAAAAAATAGAAAAAACAGATATCGAGTAATTTTGTTTGTATTTTATTTTTGTTGTAAGATTGTTTAAAAATGTTATTTAATCCAAACAACAAATTAATTAATAAAATTGAAAGGCCCAGAAGGTCGAAGTTCAAAAAATTTAATACGAATTTAATTGCCCGAAGTCGTTTTCTGGATTGTCAACTTTGGTTATCGATTGGAAGTCTTTAGCCGATCCTGAAATCATTGACGTAGCTCGATAGTTATTTAATATCAGGAAAGACAGTTTTTTCTTCAAATTCCTTTATCTAAATTATTATGATAATTTTTGTATGTATAAATACACTAAAACCATTATTACAATTTCATTTTCTAATTCGATTGCTTTTACACAAATGTCAGATTTTATTCTCATTAACTTTCAAAGATGACAAACATTTTCAATTAAAAAAAAATGATAAAAACAAAATTTTATTTTTTACAGACGCCATTTATAAGAAACGATAATTATATGAAAATAAATAAAAATAATCAATCGTAATAAGCAATGTAAACAAAGTTGTTTATTTTTTTCAAAGAAGAGGAAACCGGTGAAATTTGTAAAAACTGAAATCAATCAAAATTTCTCCATTTTCTTAAAGTTCGGAGAAGAAGTTCAGTTTCACTAAGTCATCACGCCGTTGAGTAATATTTTCCGTAAAGGAAAAAACTTTCACACGTTTATCATGATTGTATAAGCCGAAAAGAAGTTGAGCGGGCCCTGGGCCCTTTGCAGGGCCCGATTCGGTGGAATGTTAATAGGCCCGGCGTGCCACCTCCTGCTCTCGCTGTGCCGCTGGTGCACAAAAGCCCAAATAGTTGACACCTGCGGCGATTAATTGACCGTGCTCTCAATTTTTCTATGGCCCTGATAATCATTTTTGCCGGAAGCATGCGCATGTCTGCTGACAAATTCCGAAAAACCTCTTTCCAATTTGGGCCATCAAATTTCGGTTCCTCGCCTGTTCTGTTCTCTTGATACATATGTGAGCTTTCGAGGACTCACCATGGTCGTTTTGGGGACTTTACAGGTCATATATATATTTTGAGGTCTCCGTTTACTTTTTACGAAATTTCTCCAATTTCTACTTTTAAATTTGTTCGGTTTTTTTTTGGAATATGTATATATTAGGTTTCTTGAATATTTACTTTTGGATCTAACGATTTGAAATTTTCAATTGAATAATTAATCAATATTTTAGGAATTTCTGTAAATTTAATTTGACAGTTGTTTTTGTTATATAAAATAATTTTAGTTTATATAAATATTATATGTATAAATATTTTATAAAATAAGATTTATGATATAATATATTTCTATATATTATAATTATTATATAAGTTTTTCTTACTTTTTTATTGAATATTATATGTAATAATATTAGTCTATATAAAAATTTTATATACGAATATTTTATAAAATAAGATTTATGATATATAGTATATTTCTATATATCATAATTATTATTAAATAAGTTTTTCTTACTTTTCCATCAAATTCGTCAAAATTATGATTGTTTAAAAAAAGTTTTGAAGTGTCCTCTAATTATTTTGCAAAGTGTAACTCGCTTATTTGAATATATATTGAATAATATAAATAAACTATTATTTTTGTATATATTTATATTTAACTAATTTCATTTTTGTGATTTCCGGTAAAAACCAGACATCAACCAAATTAATCAAATTCGTTTTAGCCTAAAAGAAATTCTGTGTTCCAACATTTACTGATTTCAATATAAAAAATTATATACATTCATGATTTCTTTGAACAAAATACAAAAAAATCAACTTAGCAGAGCGTGGTTTCGATCCACGGACCTCTGGGTTATGGGCCCAGCACGCTTCCACTGCGCCACTCTGCTCTTGTGACGTTGCCTGTGTTAGAACGCAACAAGAATTTTGGGAGTTAAAAAAATGGTTTTTCAGTCAATTTTAAACAATTTCGAAGTACTTATCAATTAATTCTGTTGATCTATTGTATCTATTTTCCTCGCCGAAAAGATTACTGTGTTTCCTGTGAAAAAAAGTTACGCCTTATAACTGCAGTCAGTTCCGAGTCCTTGGGGATGGTGGGCGAGGTTTTATTGAGAATTTTATTTGACCTTATAATATAATAGCACTCATGTACAATGTTTCGAACAAGTGACTTGAAATAATACAAGAATCAAATTTGTAATTCAATAATGTACTAGTTCAACGCAGTGAATCATTCTTCCGCTGGATTTTTTATAAACTTACATCTAGAAACGTAGAAAATTACACAAATCTTAACACTGACGATTATTAAGTTACTTACAAATAAATAATTTCCATTATTTTACGATACTTTGGTCCGAAGTAGTTTTAGTTTATAATTAAAATTCAGTCTCAGTTTGTGACGTTAAGCTTACTTTTAGACACGAGTTAAATAATCACCTATTTTCATAGTCATGTTTTTGTTGAATTTCCAGATACAACAATAATTTTTCCATTTTTTATCACTCGAAATTTTTAGTTTTCTCCCACTTTTCGTTACTTTTTAGATATTCATTAGAGTAGGTTTGTACTTTTAGTTAACCACTGATAAATACTTATTTTTAATGTGCCATTTTTGCACCTCTGGATAATACTATCTTCTAAATAAACAAACTTCCACTATCCTCTTAATTAATATGGTCGGCGATGTAGTTAATAACGCCTTCGAATATCTCATACTGTGAATCATTTAGTCGATTGCTCTGCATTGCAAGGATTTCCTCAATCCTGTTAAAGTCTTTCTTTGGTTTAGGTGGGATGAACTGTGGCTGGTTCTTGAATAAATAAAGATAAATTAATAACACCGCTAAAGATAAATAAACTATTAATTCGCAGTTACGATTATTATTTTAAGCAATAATAAATAATAAAATAAAGAAAAATAACAAACAAAATACAAGACAAATATGAAAGTTTGGACTTACAGAAGTAACCTTGGGTCTACCGTTCTTGTTCCTGGCATTCTCGAGAAAGTGCTGGAATAACTCCATCGGGTGTACATAATCATTTCTTGGCTTTTTGTACTCAGAGATTTCATTAGTAGCATAATTTTTCGTCAGCCAGACGGCCGAACCAGACTCGATATTGTATCTAAAGCTGTTGTACACCAAGTTGGCTAAAATTTTGAAACATAAATTTCATGCACTTTCAAATCCCAATTATCATTTTTAAATCATAGACTGTACTTTCCAAAAAACAAAACAAAACAAAAAATATATAAACAAAAGTTCCACTCATTTGATTTTTTTTTTTAAGATGTTTCAGTACAATTTTGATTCATTTTGTTTTCATTGGTTTCATCAAATGATTTTCATTTGATTTTTTATGTTATGATAAAACATAAAAATAATTTTATGATAAAAAGCTGTCAAACGACTGTCCCTTACATGGTTCCAAAAACGCAATCTGACGATCCTTCTGGATCATCGGAAAAGTTCGCCTTTTATGATTCACCACAACGCGGTTTTGGTGACATCTTATGACACAAGGTTCTGACTCTTTTTTAACCACCACTGGCGATTTCTTAGCATTATTCTCCTTGTTGTTTTCAGTCTCCTGTGTTGTGTTTTGGGTTTTT
This sequence comes from Trissolcus basalis, assembly GCA_025266255.1. Taxonomy (NCBI): domain Eukaryota; kingdom Metazoa; phylum Arthropoda; class Insecta; order Hymenoptera; family Scelionidae; genus Trissolcus; species Trissolcus basalis. Next base: position 18,205 of record JAAMPD010001216.1, on the reverse strand, counting down.
TTCTGGGCCTTGTTGTACTTCCTTCGTTTCAGTGACACCACCTCATATTCATGGAGTCTGGCAGGACGGACTCGTTTTCGCAGGTACCGAACTTCTGTGGATGGTTGGCTCGGTTCTGTCGGTTTTGAGTCTTCGACCTCACCTTTGGGAATGTCTGACCTTACCCACCTCATTGTTAAATTATTCTCTAAACCAAAAACAAACAAATTTTAGGCTCAATTTTTTAGTTGATTCGTTGAAAGTTTTTTTGGTTATTTTTGAAAATCGTTTAGTTACTTTTGAAAAATACCTAGTAATTTTTGAAAACTATTTTTCAATTGTTTGGTTACTTTAAAAAACGTGTTTTTTACACTTGAATAACTATTGTTTTTCTTAGAAAGTTTGAAATTTGATAACGTAACGGATTTTTTCTTGTTGACATGTTTGTTTACAAAATTTTAAGGTTGTGTTTACCTTGAATATTTGCGCTGATTAAACGTGGAGACTATTTTCAGTTGGAGTGAAAAATTCTTCACAAGGAGCAAGAAACAAAACCGAAAATGAAATCTCTGGTTGAAACAGGTCGTGTTGTTGGGACATGAAGTGATTTGCGAAAAAAAATCTCACCCCAAAACAAAACTCGAAATATCTGATTGGCCCAGTCCAATCGATTATCGATTTTTTTCAATTCAAAAATCGCGGCAACCTTATATCAAAATCCATTCATTTTAAATCAATTTAAAATTGTTTAAACGTAAATACATTTGTCAATAATTATCAAAATAAATAATTCATAAAAACGTTAATGAATTTTCAAAACTAACTTTTTTTTTTCAATTACAATTTAATCAACCTTGAATAACTCAAATTAATCTGGAATAAATTTAAATAATTGAAGAATACAAAAGTTAATCAATATTGTTAAAAAACACTTTTTATTTTCATTCCAATGAAAATGTTCATTAACAAATCAAGTAGAAAAAAGTTGATTTCAAGAAAAAAAAGTCCACTTATGGCACTTACAAGCTAATCGAATGAAAAAAAAGCACATACAAGAGGAACAAAAACAAATATCTATAAAATCTCTTTTATTCATCCATCAATTACACCGCGTTTGGCCGTATGTTGTTGATTGACGTGGATTCGCAATGTTTCTCACACATCCAATAATTCGCATGACATGATCACTAGAAAAAAATTATGACAAAAAGAAGATAGCAAGAGAGAAAGAGAGAGAGATAGATAGATAGAAGAGAGAGGAAAGTAAACGCGGCTCCTCGACAAGATGTTTTTCATTTTTCGACGCGTACATTGTACGGAAAATGAAATAATAATATATTATTATCATCGTCGTTATCATAATTCCATTATTACCATTAAATTACACTTCAGTTACTTTGTTTAATTGCATATAAAAACACTTGACAAACAAAAACGGAACAACTTAGTTTCTGTGGAGCTGCCGCGGCTTTGCGAGCTCTTTTGCGCCGAAGTACAATTTAGTGGCAGGAGGAAAAACAACAGCTCCCGAATGGAAGAGCCTTATTGCCTAAGAACTGTCGTTTTTTCTCGGTGCATTGATTTGCGACACAGCTCCTGGAATACAGTCTGAGTTTGTGCCAGGCCTGGCTCTATATTTACAATTCGTCGTGTTCCTAAAACAGAAAACCAAACAACAAACATTAAAATCACATTCACAAAACACGACCCATCATTTTCAAAATTTTTCTTTTTGTTTCAGCAACGAGGAATTCCACCGTTTTATCTACTCATGAATTTTCGGTCATGGTGTTTATCATCATTTAAACATTTTTTTTTTTTTCGAATTCAAACAAATGTATACAAACAAAATCAATTTCAAATTACCTCAGTATCGGGAACAGTGTTATCTTCCTCATCATCATCTTCCTCATCGTCATCCTCCTTGTCTTCCGTGCTCTCTTTGACTTCCTTTTCTCTCTCCTTCATCTCCTCTTTGTCCTGCTCCTCCTTCATTTTCTTCTCGCCCTCGATGGTCTTCTTGATATCCTCGCCGACCTTGCGGGCATACTCAACATCGTCCGTGATCAAAACGTTGTCGAAAATAGTACCAGATTTGACTTGCCACAAATCGAAACCGATTGCGCAGATTTCGTCACGCTTATACAGCTGTGCGTCTGGGGTGTATTCTGGGTTGTCGATCTCAGGATGTACCCAGGCGCCCTTGTAGTTCGGGTTGTCGATTTGTTTTGGTTTCCATTCGCCCTATAAAAAAATTAACATCAATATTTTAGTTTTTTCTTATTTTCAATTTTGATTCATCTCATTTTGCATATTTTTGTCATTTTTGAAGGTTATGTTTATTTTTTCTAGTCTGTTATTTGATTTTGAGGTTATGTTCAATTTTGTTTGTTCATTTCCGTGTTTTTGAGGTTAAGTTGATTGTTATGAGTTTTTTTAGGTGAGGTTGATGATTTACCTTGTATTCAGGGTTGTCAATCATTGGAGCTTCCCATTCACCGTCCATCTCATCGTCCCAGTCTTCAGGTTTGGTGGCTTCTGGGTCAGGGATGTGTTCAGGTTTGTCCCAGTCTTCTGGTTTCTTGTCATCTGGGTCGGGAATGGTGGGCTTGTCGTCCCAGTCATCGGGTTTGCTTTGGTTCGGGTCCTTGATCTTCTTCGGTGGAAGGAAGTCCCAGTCAGCTTCGAGTTCTCCTGACTCGACTTTCTCGTTATCGATAAGGATCTACAGAAACGCAATTCCAATTTAGCCAGTCTTTTACATACAAATTTTACAAGTTTTTTTTATGTTTAGAAGATTTCCTTTTAATTGTCATTCAATTTTGTTTCGAGTTTTACCTCATATGTGTTGTCTGGTTTGACAATGAAGGTGTAAAGATGAGTGTAAACATCATCCTTGCATCGGACATCTTTGTTGACAAGCAAGTTCTTGCCCTTGTAACTGAAGATGGCGTGCACCTTTTTGAAACCTGGCCCACAGATGTCAGGTCCTAAAATTGGAAAAATTATTATTAAATTATATCATTTCAAACATCATAATTTTCAAATTTAAAAAATACAAAACAAAACAATCATTAAAAATTGGTATTCCTTTTTAAAATAAGAAAAATTAGATTTGGAAATGAAATTTAAACAAAAAAATAATGAAAAGTTGAACAAGTAAGGTTAACGTACCGAACATGATTTCGTAAGGAGTTTCGCCATGCATGTCCTTCTGGTCGAGTTTGCAGTCGAAGATTTTGACATAACCACCACCGCAGTTGATGTCCTGTTCATGCTTGACGCTGAATTGGATCACCAAGGTTTTGTCCTTGTTGCTAAAAAGGCTTGAATTTTTTACTCAAAGCATAAAACCTCGCGTCCTGAGACGTTTGGATACCTAAAAAATAAAATTTTTTAATAACATTCTCATACATTTATTCATATATATTTATATATTAATATACAAGGCGTTCTAAATGTTTCAGGACTATTTAAAAAAAAATATATGAAATCATCTTTTTATCTTTTTCAATATCCTGTATATTTTCATATATAATCCATATATAAAAAAAAAGTTTGTTTAAAACATAAAAACAAAAAGAAGTAATAAAATTAAGTTAATTTATTTTAATTGTACAAATCAGATTAAAACTTTCGTTTACCTTTGTCGTTCTCAGGATCATTGTAGAATTTTCCGTGACTCAAGACAAACTTGCCGAATTCCTTACCGGGATGCTCGGAGTATACCCATTCTTTCTCCCACGAGTCTAAACAAAACAAAATGGGCACAAAAATTAATAAACCTGTCCAAGCAACAATGTTTTTTAAATTAAAAAACTGTCATCTCAGCCTTATCAGTGACAATAAAAACAGTCAACGGTTCAAGTTAAAAAAGAGGACGTGTCAATTTCAAAATTCAAACGGTAAAAGTTTGTTTGATAAAAACGCTGATACCTGTATCTCCATAATTCTAATCTACAGAAAAAGCGGGTTATCACGTTTCTCATTTTTTTTTCTTTTTTCCCGAGAAAACCGAATTTCGGATTTAAATTGCGGGGACAAAAAAAATAAAAATAAAGCCCGAATTTGACAATTGTCCAAATACGAAGAAGATAAACAAAAACGACCTTGGGACGTTGAGTTTCTCCGAATTTCATGTCAACTAAAAATGGCGATTTTGTGATTGCCAAGTGGCAAAGCCGGGTTCGGTCGGTAAAACAGACGCTTGGTGCGAGAGAGACAGCATCCTCGGGGAGAGGAGGGGGAGGAGGGGAACGAGCGAAAAATCGGTGTGACAAGCCGAACGAAAATAAACCCGATGACGTGTTGGGGCCGCGTTTGTTTTTCGGCCTTTTTCCTTCTATTTTCAGCGGGCTTTCTTTTGCACGTGTCATTGCGCAATTCGTTAACGAAAAACCCACGTCGCCGGGGCGGGTCGGCGATAACGGGGAGGGGGAGGGGGGATACAAAAGTGAGATGCCGGGCGATTGATCGGACGCGCCGCGTAAAATTGATGACGACGGCGGCCGGTTGCTTGGCGCGCCATATTTACGTGCGGACGCGTGGCCAAAAACGCCGGCTTCCGACAACAGGACACGTCGAAAGGGGGGCGCTGGGGGTGTGGTTGCGCCCGACGAATTAGAGAAAGTGAAAAAAAAACGACGAGGCGAAATTTTTTGCAGGAGTTTCAATTTGTTGGGAAAAAAACTTACCGTCGAGGAATTTCTCCTCGTAGTAGACTTCGGCCGCGACGACGGCGACGAGCGCGACGAATGCGATGAAGAAGCGCATGTTGAGTTACCGCCAGGGACCGGAACGAGTCCACAGGACCAAGAGCGACTGACAATGACTGCGGCTGGCAGTGATACGCTCAAGACTCCTAGTGGCTTCGCGAGCGGCGCCCGTCGGCGCAGACAGATGGACGTTTCCGATTGGCCCGTTCGGTCCGACCAATAAACAGCCGCCACGGAGCGCTCACCCACGAAATACGTGCGAGCCAGATAAGAAACAATCACGTGCCGGCTGAAACCACGCCGGCGCTAAAATTCAAATCTAAAATCACGCCGGTTGTTTTGCCTCGCTATTAAACTTCTTTATTGACATGTTTCTGTATCAAAACGTCTCCTTGGTAACCAAAATAAACTCAAGGTCAAAAAGACAGTTCAACCCCTAGCCCTAAGGTTGAACTTGTTATGATTTTCAGACAATAAATGAACAAACAAAGTCTAATGTTTATAAAGAATGATTTACAAATGATTTGATAGTTATTTTAACATTTTGAGATTGTTGGATTCTTGAAGGTCACGAGGGAATGTTGTTTTGGGTTGTTTGAACTTTCAAGGTCGGTTTTGTTTTGGTTTTGAAAGTTTGTCTAAAGTCACGGAGAGGGTTTGTTGACGTTGAAATTCTCGGGGTTGGTGAGAATGAAAAATTGTTTGGGGATGAATGAAGGTGACCTTGGGGTAATGTTTTTGAATGGGGATAGTGGATTGAAGGTCGAATTATGTTTGTGTATGGATTTTTGAAGGGAATTGTTTCGGGTTGGGTTTGGAAAAGGGGAGGGAATCGAACAAAAAGTCTAGAACCACTTGGGAGGAAATATCAACGTTTTTGATTACGTTGTCAGTTGTGAGACTAATTGAAAAAGAGAGATGGCGGATGTTTAGAAAGGGACGGATGCAAAAATTTGTTTAAATCGTTTTTGACGCTTTTTGAACAATTAAATGGCACCTTTGTTTAAACGTTGTTGATGTCATTAACTCGGATTGACAAATGTTGACGGTTTTAAAAATAAATAGTTATTAGATGTTTTATTTTGATGGTAATTTACACTTTGTTCTGGAAATTTCAGGTTGGTGATGTCAAAACAAGGAAAAAATCAGATCAGAAACAGATGAAAGATTCGAAACAAAAACAAACAAAAGAAAATTTTCAAAAAATTGTAATTTTTTCTTAATTTTTCAGTGATAAAATAAAAGTAAACAAAGAAAGTGAAAGTAAACAGACATACGAAAGACAACAATAAAAATAAAAAAATTAAATGAAAATAAAGTTAAAAAAATTACATAATAATTAATAGTTTTTTAAATTAACTTTTGAAAAAATAGAATATGAATGAAAAATATGAAGTTCATTTAAACTAAAATCAAAATCAAAACAAACAGATGGTCATTGATTTTGTACGGGACCTAGAAGGACACATCATATAAGATGAAGTTCGTCGAACTTTCCAGAATAAGTTTAACACGTTCACATATTTCTAGGTATAATGTCAGTAACCGCCTATATCTGTGCATTGAGACGGTTCTAAAAGGTCGGTTTGTTAACACCTGTTCTTCCTCAACCACTATTGACACACCGACGACAACCAGAAAAAGTCAATAACTTTTTTTAACAATTTCACAGATCCAACAATTTTTACAAAGACGTTTTACAAAATTTTGCAAAAACACTTCAACCAACTTTGTGTTTAACAAAAAAGAAAAATCAACAATTTTGCACGTTTCTTCTCTTCTTATTAATTTCTATGAAATTATGAAACTGATTCTGGCCCAAGGTCATTTAAATAAAAAGATATAATTTCTTGTTCATGATTATATACAATTTTTTTTATTCATAATTGCAAGTTGCAATGTTGACGATGTCAAACAAAAATGGAGAACATTATTAATCCATCCGAACTTACAATGTCCGTTGAAAAGAGAAAAAAAATCGAAAGGACAAATGTATCGGTTATTAGAAATAAAAAAATGTAAAATAAATTCATCGATTCTGTTTGCATAAGATAAATGTTCACCTACATTTTTTTATCTGTGTAAAAAGAATTTCATATATGAAAATTTGAATAAATACATCTCGCAATAAACTACAAATCACAAACTTAATTCGAGAAAAAAATGTTGCACATTCGAAAGTTGCAAAATCACATGCAATTTTTGGTTCGAAAGATTCTACAAATTCGCTAACAAAAAACTCGTCCGAAAAACTCAAACTAGAACAAACTTTGTCATGGAAAGTGTATTCATAAATATTGTATGAGAATACCTCGAGGGAAGACCGTACAAGTCTTTTATTTCCATTGTCCAGTTTTTTTCTCTCGTTTTGGCATAGGCCTGGCGAATGACATCACCAAAAAGTTCAATAAAATCTTGCAAAAGTTGTTTTGTTTGTTTTTCATATACAAAAAAGAGTCGGATCCTTCGAAGTTACAATCGAAGAAACGCTATCTACCAAAAACTGGTATTACAAAAACAAAATGTGGATCAAAATCATGACCTAAACGTCGTTCAAACTACGTCCTGTTGTTTTTTCTATAAAATATAAACTTTCGCCTATTGAAAGAATTCGATCGATTCAAGAAAAATTGTCAGTCCAAAATTGGTTTTTCATCTCCTGAATAGAAGTTGCGTTGGGGAATCGATCGATCGTTTTGGCATTTGTTCATTCATAGTTTTAGGAGTTAATATAACTCAATTGGGAACTAAACTAAAGTTCTGTTCGGGAATCCTGCACTCCAGTTATGAATCCTAACAGACTAGAATAGTTTTCATCTTCGGGCAGAGGGTAAAGGTGAGTAAAGATTGCGTAGTAGTGGAACCACGCAGCAGTCGCGACAAACAAGTGCCAGATTGCGTGGGCGCACGGTATCCTACCGTCTGATTTGAAAAATATAATTCCTGTTATATACAAAAGTCCGCCCAGTTTCAGCTCCATAATGTTATCATATTCTTTCTGCAAATTAAAAGAACATTGTTTTAATATTATCATCAATTATATACCCATTTTTATCTGATTATTATATTATGTCATTATAATACTATAACATTATCATATTCTAATCAAAAATCAAATTAAAAAAAAAAAAAAGACTTCTCGAATCAGAAAAATTCCAAAATTGTTTTTGACTACAACCAATTTTGATACTACAACCTCCTATATTTACATGTATTTATGATATGTACAATATTTACGTAATATTATATATATTATACTACACGTGTAATTTTAAAATTATATTTCTATTATATTGTTAACAGTCGAATCGTTTTGATATACAAAATGATATATCAAGAAATCAATCACTGTTAAAAATAAATGATATCTTTATTCCAAGAGCGATACAAGGAAATTGAAAAAAAAAAGCTATGTGGCTGTGGTTTATCAAAGCAAATTGATTGCAACTGTAATGAACCGATCAATGAGCGAGACTCACAATTGGAACAATGGCAATACTCGGTCCGACTCCCATGATAAGATAAAATATTGTCTCGAGCATCTTGTATTTCTCGTGAAAAATCTGCTGGTACAAGATACCGAGGATGGCCAAAACCCAGATAAAATCGCGCATCAAGTTCAGCAGTGTGTTATGCTGATAAGTTTCCACATTCAACCAGGGGAAATATGAAGCTGCTATGAAAACGTAAATCATGGCACGGTCGCAGCGGTGGAGAATGTCCTTCAGGGCCCTAAAAATATAACCTCATTAAATTCGAGTCGAATAATTAATCATAAATATTAAATAAAAATAGAAAATATAGAATATAATATATAAAATGAGTTATTTATGAATAAATATATATAATATTCATAAATTTTATAATTATAAAACAAATTAAAATACACTTAGAAAAATGTGGTATAAAAATTTAATGTGTTCAGAACAGAAAAGAAATAATTTTCCCGTTTCGGTATAATTTCAGACTTGAAAATTCCCACACTACCATAGAAATATCAAATTGTAAACCCACATTTTTTTTAAGTGTAGCATTTCAGGAAGAAAATATGTGAATACAATTTTCTAATTGATAATATGTGTGAAGATAATTATAATGAAAATAAATATTTGAAGGATGAAGAAACAAAGCCTAATTGTACATATGGATACTAATCCTACCCTTCATGATGACAATAGTGTACACTATGAAAGAAGGTAGAAATCGTGAAAAGCATAATGAGAGATCCTCCATAAACACAAGCAGAAATTAACTGTGTCCAAGTAGCAGATCTTCGGACCAGTTCCAGGGCTCCCACAAGAGCAGGGACAATTCCGATTCCATGCGTCATTACATTTGCTACATGTTCGACCAAAGTTGGAACATACGCCTTGGTTTTTGGAGCTCGGGGGTTCATCCATTTGATCCTAAAACAAGCCAGAAAATCTTAACTTATCTTAAAACAACATAATGGAATTGTTTACAAAAGCATTGCAAGTCGCAGATCAATGTTGCGATTTTGCTTTCAACCTCGGCGTAATTTTTCTCGAAACACAAACAGTGGACATTGAACTGCAATTATTTGACGAAGTCGACAACAATTGCATCGCCACAATTGCGAGTTACATCAATCATAAATTTTCGACGAGCAATTAACGTTTATCTGTTCGTGTCTGAGTCTATTTAACCCGTCGAGATCAAGGCCCAATGGTCACACCATCTTTTTTTCGTATCCCTTAAATTAACCGAATCACGAACAATCAATCAATACAATTTGTTGCATTTATCCTACTTCTTTTACTTCATTACATAATTCTCGCCAGCTTCAAATTACAACTTATTGTCTTTTTCTACAAACCTGCAATTAAATTCAGATTAATTATCATGAAAATTAATTCTGAAACTAAAAAAAAAAATGTACGCACAAAAAGTCATTAAAACATAGTTACAAAAGAAATTGGAAATTAAAATTTATAAAAGAAGGTAAACAGATAATAAAAGATAATACGAAAATTCGAAAAGTATAAAGATTGGTTTGGATATAAAAATAGATGAAAAATGATACATGAAAATTGATCCGCTTACATAATGAAGATAAAGAAAATCGATTATTTAAGCCTCTAAAAACAAGATCGAGTTATTTTATTAAAGTCTCTTGCCTTTTAAATTTTTGTCACTTGGAGGATATTTTTGACCGGCGTTGTGATCAATTGGTAGAGACAGGATTCGTCCATGTTGACGTCGGCCAGTAAGCACAATAGGATTCTCTTTTTTTTCTCTCTACCTGTAGACTGTCTTCAAACGGAAATCATCTCGTTGAGTGTTTCTGGCCAGCTTGCATCCTCTGCTCTCATTATCTACAATTGCAACATTACGTCAAGCGTCGGGCAAATTTGATTTAACAATTTGTACAATTTTTTTATCCTTCAAGATACAAAATACAAAAATAGAAATAAAAAATCACAAAAATAAATAAAAATAGAACAAATAAAAACAAACAAACAAATTTAAAAAATAAAAATAAAACAAACAAATTTAGAAAATCAAAATAAAAACAAAACAAAAGGGAGCATTTTAGAGGAAAATAAAAGAAAAACAAAAAGATGAACAATGAAAAAATTTTCGGTTAATGAACAGGGGTAAAAAGAAAGTTGAAGTTCGAAAATTTTGTAAGGAATTAAGAGCGCGTGAAATTTTATTGAAACGATGTGAAATTAAGAAACAATAAAGACCAAAGGTCGCTTTTGGCATCGAGAGATAGAATGTGATGATGCACAAGATTTGGACGCCCTGACAGATGTGACAGATAGTGTGTGCAAGTGAGCAAACAATAGCCCGCGTTACCTGGATGGATCTCACGTTCGACGCATGTCACCAGGTCCGCGGACGTGCAAATTCGCGCGATTCTCACTCCGAACTGCACTATTTTTGCTCTGCAACTTTTTATGCTCTGCGTACGCGGGCCATTGTGGGGGGAAGCTGTCACGCAAGAGATGCAACACAGCTTTCAGAGAAGGGGATTGCTATTTCAATTTTCTAACCTAAAAATTGAAATGGTGAAAGTATTGATTTACCATAATCCAAAATAAAAATTTGATTCAAACTTTAATCGGTGGGATGATTATAATTGAGAGAAAAAACAGTTGATCGTAAGACCATTTTTGTTCGCTTTTTATTTCCCCCCAAACGTCCGAATTTTATTGAAGAATACAAAAGTGGGGGCGTTTGAATTTCCCGCCCCTTTTTATTGCTCAAGGTCACGTGGTCGGTCGCTCCATCGGCAGCATGTGCTGCGTTTGACATAAAAACAACTGTCTCCTGTCAATTTCGTCACATTGTTTTCGTCCTTCGAACAGTCAACTGTTCAATCAACTATTTAAAACTTAAAGAAACTTACGTTTTGGTTTTTCAATTGTGAGTGGAGTTCAGAGTGTTTAACTGTCTTGAATTAATTTGAAGTATTTGTTATAAACAAAAGACAACAATGGACAACTCATCAAAACAAGTAAGTAAATCCAATGTTTATTCCTGTGTGTTTATTTGTTTACAAGCAGAAATGACAATGACAACAAACGTTTATTGTTTTTGTTTCCCTTGTTTGTTTGTTTACTTTTTTCTTGAGTGACAATGTAAACAAAAGTTTGTTTAGGCATTTTTCAAGGTCGAAGAAGTAGATTAGAATTTGTTAATTTCTTGATTCGATTTGTTTACTTTGATTCAATGTGTTTATTTTTGTTTATTTTCATTATAAGTAACAAAATACAATAATTTGTTTAGAATTTGTCAAGGTCAAAGAATCGGATGAAAATGTTTAGTTTTATTCATTTTCTTTATGACTCTACAATTATACTTTTTTCGGCTTTTTCAAGGTCACAAATCTGGTTCATAGTTTTCTTCGATTTGTTTATTTTTAATTCATGTTTTTTTTTTCATTAGTAACAAATATATTAATTTTTATTTCTACTTTTTCAAGGTCGAGGAATTAGAAGCTTTAGTAGCAATCTATGGTAATGAGTTGCAGGTCGAAGACGAGGCGAATCGGGCTTACAGTATCATTATTAACCACCAACACATTTATGTACAACTTTACGTTAAGATGTTACCGAATTATCCGTCCAGTTCACCGCCCAAGTTTGAAATTTCGGCTCCTTATCTCAGCAAGTCTACAAAAATTATGTTACGAAAGATACTAAAGGAAGAATACTTGTAAGTAAAAATTTATAATTATATCTACAAATTCTACATCTCATAATTTTTTAAATACATACAATTTCGTTTTCACTTTAAATTACAATAAACTTTTCATACAATTTTTAGTTCATTTATTTATAACGTTTGTTTTTGTATGTTCAAGGTCATACATTGGTGAACCGGTGATTTTCCAGTGGGTAGAAAAGATCAGACAAGAATTAACAAAAATTGTCGAACAAGAAATGGAGAAGACTGAATCCGAGGAATCCGAATCAGAAGTAAAAAAGGTAGTAATTAAGAAGTGTCCTGAAATTTTTCACGGGGACATTATTACTGACCGAAAAAGTACGTTTCAAGGTCATGTAGCAGTTGTTACTTCTGAAGCTGAGATAAGGTTTGTAAATTGTACAATAGAATAATAGAATTTCGGAAAAACCAACATCAGATTTTTAATCTTTTTTTTTTCTAATTCTTTTGTTTTATAGTATGGTTTTGGAAAAGTTGAAAAACAACAAAAAGATATCGAATGCTTCACACAACGTTTTGGCCTACAGAATAATGCTGGAGAACAATTGTTGTTTGAAAGATTACGACGACGATGGTGAGAACCAAGCTGGGATCAGACTTTTAAGATATTTAGACGTGAGTATTTTTGAATTGTAATTCAATTTTTGAGACTGATTTATATTTTGAATTAATTAATGATTTTTGTTTAATTGGTTTTTGTTTGTTTCAGATGATTGACGCTAAAAATATTTTATTAGTTGTGAGCCGGTGGTACGGAGGAATCCATTTAGGAGCAGATAGATTTAAACACTATGTGAACGCAGGGCGGCAGGTTCTAGTCACTTCGAATTTAATGCCGGTTAAGAAATGTAAAAAAAGTTGATAACTCACAATCTGTACGTCATAAACGACTTGTTAATGTTTTTGTTTTATAAAATTTTGTTTTCCAAATCTCGGTTAATTGATTTTGATAATCCCACTTAATTATCCTAATTCCGGTATGAAGATTGTTATTCTTACTTATTCATGAATATGAAAGAACATTTGTTTTAAAAATATTGAATACAAATTTTTCATGCCAATTATGCATTACAATGAAGATGTAGATTTACGTAAATTTTGTCTAAATGCTTTGTTTAAACTTCGGTTATCAGGGTTAAGTCTCTCTTGAAAGGATTCGATGTGCTTTTGTTTCAGTAGCTTTATAACAAAAGAACAAAGAAACGAAAACTAAACTTACGACTGACTATAACTTTCACTTTCTCACATGAACAACTAGAAATAAGGGGAGAAAAACTCCACCAAAAATCTGTCAATTTCTAGAAAGATACGTAAACTCCCCCAAAGAATATAAGTATCATGTAACAGAACATGATACTTTAATGAATAATTTTAATAATAAATAATAGTAGAAAAATAATAAGAGAACATGATATTTTAATGGATAATTTTACAGAATATGATACTTTAATGGATCAGGTTACAGAACATGATAAGTTTTGCATTAAATTAATCAGCTCCGAAGGTAAATAAACGAAAATCATAGAAGAAATCGGTGTAGTTGTAGTTTTTTAATCTGTCACAACCTTTCTAATTGTTTCTTTTATTTTTCACTTTTTGCTCGTACTCCTGTTTAAATATGGAAGTTCAAGAGATCATAGGCCAGAACGATAAAACGCTATTAGTACATCTTGGTTTTAAATTTTATATTCATCATACTAATAAAAATGGGAGCGAAGTTTGGAGATGCATTAAAAAAACCTGCAAATGCAAAATATACCGACTTAGAAAAGAAAATTATGATTTTTCAAAATCAATTATAGACCGACACGACATCCTGTTGACTCTTCCTTAAATCGGTAAATTGTCTCCAACGTCCTTAAGGTGATATTCCAATGGAGCTTACTACTTCAAAAACGGGGGAGGTTACCGAGACAAATATACTTCATGGAATAGAATGAAAATTTTTCAGCATATTAAAAAAAAGTGAGAGAATCACGTGATTATGTTTTTTCCGTACATAAATTGATCTAGTATCGAGAAACTAAGATAAACATTTCATAATGTTGTATTGGGACTTTCAGAAAACTTCGAATAAAATGGCTCTTAAATGAATTCTACTCTCAATGTTTGGCAAACAAACTATATCATGTGATTCTATCACTCCTGTTTTATATTCTCGCAAGTTTTCATTCAATTCCATAAAGTAAATTTGTCTCTGTAACCTCTCCCGTTTTTGAAGTGGTATGCGCTACTTCAATACCACCTTAAGGTGATATGTAACTCAATTTATTGTTGTCTTTCTCATACTGATAGATGCAACCTTGATGCCACCTTTGTCGCACTTATACGACTTCAATATCACCTTAAGCGTAAAATACTACACGAAAGTACACGCACGACAGAACGCCCTTCCAAAATTATTAGAGAAGAATTAATTAAAAAAACACCCAGAAAAACTAAGTGTCACCGTAACAGACGTTTTTCTAATAAGGAGAAACGTCCTATAATACCAAGCGTTCATATTTGCCTAAACTTCCCTAGATGCAGAGAGGATGTATTTAATTTTTTAAAGACCTCAAATTTGTTAACTAATAGGGGCGAAACTTTTCTTCTCCTTAATGATGAGTCGACAAACATAATTTTTGGATGTAAGTCGAATATACGTTTTTTGGAAAAGTGCGAAAAAATTCTAGTTGACGGAACATTCCAATATTGTGCCAAATTTTTTTATCAACTTTTCACAATTCATGGCTTCAGAAATGGTCATTTCGTTCCCTTACTCTTTTGTTTACTTCCAGACAAAACATCCGATTCCTATCGGTATTTGTTTCGACATATCAAACGTCTTTGTTACGAAAATGGTTTCGTTTTTGATCCACTTTCCGTGGTTGTCGACTTCGAAGAAGGCATCCATGTCGCTATCAAAGACGTTTGGCCAGCAACTCAAATTTTGGGTTGCAATTTCCATCTATGTCAAAGCTGATTTAGAAAAATACAAGAGTTGGGATTAACGAACGGTTAGATTGACAATAAAACTGAAGTCGGTAAGTTTCTCAACTATTTTTTTGCACTTCCGTTTTTGCCTGCTAGTGAGGTGGAGCAGTTTGTTAGTTTTTTAATTGTTATTAATTGCATTTTTCTAAATTTTTTAGTTAATTTTCAAGTTCTACTCTTAAGTTTTTTAATTGTTATATTAATCTGTGATGTAGATTACTTATTTAATCTTACTTCTATGGTTGCCTTCACTTATATTTATACTGCTCATATTTATATTTTATATTTATTTTCTATGTGTATTTGTAATAATTTATTAAACATTTTTCTTATTATATCAATGTGTACTGTTCAATAACTATATCAGCCATACTGGTCTCCAGAAGCGCCATATTTTGAAATAAATAACTAATAAATAAATTGTATATCTTTTTAAATTTTCTAGTTAATTTTTAAGTTCTACTCTGCAAATTTTAATCACACCTATGTTTTACGTAGGCAGTCCTAAGTCTGCATAAAGTGAGAAGGGAAATTATTTGTAAGAACTATTTATCATCTAAGGTAAATTAGAAGTAAATTTTCAGAAGAAATTACATATCTTTATCAAACCTACGTTTTAAGTTTTGGAAGAGTTTAAATATGGCCAAAATAAGGGTTAACAAGTCTATTCATACAAAGTTTAATTTTACATTACAAAAAAATAATATAGTCTAGAGTGTCAATACAAAAACCAACTTATCATCTCAAGCTGAATCGGCTCGTCACAAATTCAGAACGTTGTCCAGGAAGCAGTCTTTGAAGTACGGGTGTTTCCTCTGGTGTGCCAAGTTCGTCCCAGAGGCTTTGTTGAAGAACTTGGAGATCTTCTGATTCTTCGCCTTGTCCTTGTCATCGTCTTGTTCCTCCCACTCGACCTCGGCGCTGTCATTTTCCATGATCACATCAGCAGTAGACCAGCTAAACCGAACAATGTGTGGGAACCCGAACACCCGGTCGATGTTTGCCGTCAGCCAGGATTTCGTAGCCGGGTCGTTGGGGTACCCGCTGCCATATTCTGACTTGACCTCGCCTTCTCGGAACTCCCAGGCTCGTAGGGCATGATCCCTGGAAACTTTTGCGCAGATACTCGCAGCACTGACGATAGGGAATGTCGAGTCAGCTTTTTTTGCTACGACGATCTTCAGGCCGGGGAAGATCCCTTCGAGTTTAGTCTGGTACTTTTCGGGTTTGCCGACGGTGTCGACGTAGATTTCTTTGATGAAGGCGCCGGCGTCGATGGTCCGTTTGATGAGGTCGATGGCGGAGTTCATGGAGACCTCGTTCAGGGACACTTTCGTCCGTTTGTTCATACTCGTAGAGATGAAGTTGGGCGAGATCACGTCCACCGCCCAGCCCATCTTCTCCGGTCGCTCGCAGATCTTGTCGAAAATCTCGTCCCTTTTTTCTTCGGTTAGACTTTTCGAGTCCGCGCAACCCAGGTCGACTAGAAGTTGGTCCTCGGCTATCGGGGCGTAACAGATCCCGTACACCATCGGGCCTAAGACCGGACCACGACCGGCCTCGTCTACTCCGAGGAAACAGGGTTTATCCTTGCATTCCTGTGGAACCTGAAACATTTTTTGATGTTTTATTGTTTTGTATAAATTTATTTAATATGTTTTTTGGCCTTAAATTACTACTGTCAACAATAAAAACTTTTAGCAGCGCCGCGTGGTGGCGAGTAGTAGAACTGACATATTGGTACTGCACAATTTTTTATTTTATGATTTTATAATCATTTTTATAATTTATTTTATGATTTCGATCCAAAAAGAACGTATTGTTTCTGAATATCCTGTAGGTTGTGTTGTTTTGTTTTGTCAAAGCAATGAAAACACAAATATACAACACAATTTTCGGTCATTTGAATTTGATTTAACCCCAAAAATGCCCCGCCATCTACGTCACTAGCGCCACTTAGAGACTATTTTTTAAAAAAATATGAACAAAAAAATAACAAATTTTATTGTTTATTACAAAATGTTGGTCCTTACAACTGTGCAATGAACATTGTTCAAACTGTGGTCCCAATTTTGAAAATACGCCGTCAGATCCTTCCTGCCGGTGATCAAAACATTTTTCTCACAACTTTGTTCTTCCTTGACATTCACGTCCTCTTCTTTTTTGATCTCTTTCATTTCTTTCTCTTCACTCATTTTCAACAATTGCTTTTTATCTCAAATGTCAATAAATAAATTAACTGTCAGTGTCGCACTTTGTTTATTTTTAAAGTAAAGTTGTAACATTTGTCCTTTACGATCCACCCTCGAGCCCGCCAAATTAACTTCTGCTTCTTACTGTAAGAGTCTGAAGTTGCTCGCAGAGGATATCACAATTTAAACGCGGCAAATTGAAATTTTAATTTTATCTTGAAAACAGTATACTTTCTTTATTTGAAGTTTTGTCAATGAAAAAATAAAGTATTTTGTAAATAAAACAACCAAATTAAAAAACATACAAAATAAAAAATAACAACACATTGTAAAGAAAGACAATTGTATGTTTGTAAACAAAGAAAATTTTAAAAAAATACAAAAGTAAATATAAAAAAGACGTCAGAAAACAATGTTTTGAACAAAGATGCTTTTACATTCACATACAAATAACAAAAATTTCAATGTCAAAAAGGGTAACTTATCAAACATTAAAAATAAAACAATCAGAAACGACAAAAGTTGTTAAAAAAGCCAAAAGCAATGATAAAATTACACGAATGTAGAACAAATACAATTGTATTTTTTGCAAACACTAAAAATTGCAATTAAAAAAAAAACAAAACTTTTAAGAAATATTAAAGTACAAAACAATCAGAAACGACAAAACCAGACAAAACATACAAAAACAGCAACAAAAGACAAAAACAATTGTATCCAATGTTTACTAATTTAAAATTTCAACAAAGTAATACAAATTGACAACTTTTTAAAAAACTTAAACTACAAAAAACAATCGGAAACAACAAAACCAGACAAAACAAACAACAAAAAGCAACAAAATACAAAAAAAAGCATCCAATGTTTATTAATTTAAATTTTTAACAAAATTGTAAGCAACAAATGGCAGAGTAGGTCAAAAATTTAAAAACAAACATCAGAAACAAGAAAAAAAAACCAAACAATTATAATATTAATATCCAAAAACCAAAATTAGAATAGCCAAAACAAAACAGTGCACCGAACAAGGTCAATCGCAATTACAATTGTCAGACAAGGACAAAAGGTGCGATTTAATCGGTAACCAAACTAGACAAGGGCTTAAAAAATTTTTTCGCTCGTGGGGAATTACCTGATGACGTCACC
>JAAMPD010001215.1:0-27766 GCA_025266255.1 Trissolcus basalis | reverse complement strand
CAGTTCAAATTTTATTCATTCAGATTATATGAGCTTTGATGCGCAAAAGAAAATGTTTGATTAATAAAAAATAATTGTTTCATTAATGTAATCTGTATTATTTAATAAATAATTTTTCATAAAAAAACTGATTTACCTTAATTTCATTAGTCTTATAAGGAATTTTTTGATCTTGTCTCAGTGTATGGCCACATCTGTCTCACTGTAAGTCAACATGCCCAACAGTGAGACAAAGTGCACTGATCGAAAAAAATCAATAGTTTTTATAACAGCATTTCGATTGTGATTATAAAATTTAATTATAATAGTTGAACGATGGACTTTTATGATAGAATCAAAATGGATATGATTTGAATCAAACAGTTTTTTTTCAGGCATTAGAAAAAAAAGTGTCTCACTGTTGGTCACTCTCCCCTAATATCAAAAAATTAGTTTTATTTATTATTTCAATAATAATAAAAAATCAGAAACATACTGTCTTTTAAATCAGCATTTGTATACGTGCTACGAAGAAGGTTGTGAAAAGAATTTTTTTTCATGTTTCGCAAAAGTTGATTTTTTTTCTCAGATTTTGAGAAACATACTGTCATACTGTCAAACATACTGCTGAGAATTTTTTACAACATTATTAAAAATTCTACCTATGTGATTCTTCGTATTCGTATTTTCAATCATTATACAGACGGTAAGTTCATATTTAAATAATTAGCTAATTGCCTCTGGTACAAAGAACATAATGTTTCGGGTTGAAAAAAGTTAAAACTGAAACTATAGAGTGGCTTTTGGCGAATGTACTTTCAGCATATATGTCGGTGAGGTTGGGTTTATTTCAGAAGCAAGAGGAAAGAGGAAAGAGAGGCACAATAATAATAAACTCATGAAATTACCGTAACTAAATAAAAAAAAATAACAAACAAATAAAACAACGTCCAACTCAGAAAGCAGGCAGACGAATCACCACACAGGAGAGGGCACTGTTAAAGTACAATTTTATTATTTTTCGAAAACTTGAAGATTTCCCTGAAAGCAAGTTCTTTATCTTCACGAATAATAGCGCTAATTTCACAAATAAGATCCGGATTAATACTCCATAGGCCGAGCCTCAACCGCTCCGAGGCTTCGGTTGATAAGGGACAATTGAAGAGCACGTGATTTAAATCTTGTCTAGCGGCGCCTCAGTCACACTCAGCAGAACCAATCACATTCTTGTCCGCTAAATGCGCCTTGCAGCACGTGTGTCCTGTTTTAATTCTATTGATCAAAGTGATGAATTCTCTAGGACCTTTGGAATTTGTGAACCAAGGTTTAACCAACCCGACTTTAGAGTTTTCGAAATAAAATTTTCCTTTAAAGTTGCTTTGGGATTTTAATAGTGCACGAGAATCATTTCTCATGGCATGTTTAAATAACGGGAAGAGGTTGTCGAATCTAATCTTGGGGATGTCTATATGGTATTTATTTAGGGCTGCTTTTGCCAGTTCATCGGCTTTTTCATTACCGGCGATACCCAAGTGACTTGGGATCCACACCAATAAGACGCTAAGGCCTTTTTTTAACAAATTAGAATAAATTTCTCTAATATCCATAATTATATCGTCTAACTTATTCTTACTACCCGAGTCAAGAAGGGCCTGCAAAACACTGCGGGAGTCAGTAGAAAATTACAGTCCTTTTAACTCTATTTTTAAGGACTAATTTCAGCGCTTCCAAAATTGCTAAAGCTTCCGCATGGAATATGGTGAAATGATGGTTTATCCTCTTTTTAGAGGAGATTTTCAGATCACTGGACCAAACAGAGTAACCCGTTCTCCCCAAATCTTCATTTTTTGAACCGTCCGTATAAAGTGTCGTTTTATCGGCATGGTGTCTTTCTAAATATTTAATGAACATTTTATTAACTTGCATCAATTTTTGGAATTTCGGGCCGTCAATTAAATTAATTTTGTCGTTTAAGTTTAAAAAGCGCGCGGACAGGTTTAGTTTCGAAATTCCCGTGAATCTCCAAGTGTGAACGTCAGGTAGGAATTCGAGAAGTTCATCGAACTGGAAAATTAAATTAAATTTATTTTTTAATTTAACGCGATTCGATTGAGCAAGTTTATTAACTAAAGTAGCCCGAAGAGGGTGTTTCTCCGACGACATCACCTTTATCATAAATTTTTTGCCCAGATAACGTCTTCTGAAACTTAAAGGGGACTCACAAGCCAAGTCAAGAATGGCATTCGTAGGGGTAGTTTTCATGAGCCCTAGGGCTATTCTGATAGCAGCAAACTGTACTGTATCTAGTCTCTTTTTAGTATTCTCACAACAGGAATCAGCAAAGATGCTACCCCAGTCCAAATGAGATCTGATCAAGCCTTTATATGCCATTAAGACCGTGTCGGGGTGGGCTCCCCAGCGAATACCAGAAATAGCTTTAAGGACATTTAATAATTTACCAGATTTTTGTTTAATATAATTGATATGTAATTTCCAATTTAATTTATGATCTAAGTGAATACCGAGATATTTGAAATTGTCGACAATTTTTAATCTTTCATTGTACACTTTAATAACACTATTATGTTTAGTAACATCGATTTTAGTATTGTTATTATAGAAATAGCAAACTTCCGTCTTTTTAGTAGAGATTTTAAGGTTTAAGCTGTCGAAAAAATCTGCAATGGCTCTCAAATTGCTATTTAATTTATCGTTAACTTCCTCTAAGGTAGCCCCAGCATAATGAAAAGCGACGTCATCAGCATACATCACGATACCAACGTCATCGTCAATAACCCGGCCTATACCAGATGTATAGAAATTAAAACATAGCGGGCTGACAACAGAGCCCTGAGGTAATCCTTTGCCCGTAGGACGTTTACCAAGGTTATCACCGCCATACCATCCTGTGACATTTCTTTTATAGAAAAGTTTGTACAAAAAAATGACCATTTTATAAGGTAGGCCCAATCTTAACAATAACGCGCATAATGTGTACGGGTCAACGTTATCGTAAGCCCCCTCAATATCGAGGAAGACCACGCCTATCACTAGTTTTTTTTCAAGAGCACTGGCTATCTCACCAACAAGGCAACCAACAGCGTCGTAACAAGACTTGCCCTCCTCGAAACCGAACTGAAAGTCTGGGATTATATCGTTCCTAATGGTCCACCAGTACATTCTCCTATACTGTATTCTTTCCGCAATCTTTAATTAATTGATAATTTAATCCGCTTTAGGTATAAAAATTGTATTAAATTCTAGCCACGAGGACGGGATATCCGTATCATCGTAAATGGCATTAAAACAGTCTAAAAGCGCGTCAAGTAGTTTACTCGGGAATTTCAAAATTATTTCAGCTGTGAATAAATCTGGACCAGGGGATTTGTTTTTCTTAAGACTATGAATTGCAGAAATAAATTCCTGCCGCGAAATTGGTTGTTCAAAGATGTGGCTAAACTTAGTAACAACGTTTATTTGACGGGATAATCTATGGGATTGATCAACGATATTACGGGGAATAGCAGGGGCAATTTTATCAAAAGCGTTTAGGACCGTTTGTTTATCTATACCATCAAAGGAGACTCTATCTCTAGAGAGTTCTCTATTTTTAAAATTTTTTAATATATGCCACGTGTTAGAAATGTCACTAAAGCGGTTAAGAGACGCACAAAATTCTCTATACTTAGCTTTTTTAATTTTTTTAATTTAATATTAGTTTCTTTTTTTGCCTTTTCATAATTTTTTTGATTTGCCAGTGTATTTTTATCCATAAAAGCTCTATACGCCTCTTGTTTGTCTTTTAGAATTTTACTGCACTCATCATCCCACCAGTAACTAACATTACGTTTGAATTTTTTAGAATTACCTATTTTCGCGCCTGAATCAGTCAAATTTTTATGTATTAAATCCGTTAGAAGATCATATTTATCCTTACTGGGAACCATATCTTTGAGATTGTTAACAATATCGTTGCACCCGCGTTGAAATTCAAGCCAGTTAATATTTTTTAATAAGAATTTGTCTCTATGACGCGATCCGCACTCGAGACCTCTTTCGGACTTTCTTATGATCGGATAATGATCACTATTGTAATTATATTCATCACATACCCTCCATGAAAATTCGCTAGCAAGGTCAGATGACACGAAAGTAAGGTCCAAGGAACTCCTATGGGAACCATCACTAGAGTGCCAGGTGAATTTGGAATTATCATTTAAACATATAAAAGCTGAATCAACCACAATATCTTCAATCTTTTTCCCCTCCCTATCTGTGCGAATGTCTTGTTGCCAAATCGGGGATTTAGCGTTAAAGTCACCGCAAAGAATTACTTGGTCAAAATTAAAAAAAGAAAGGAAAAAAAGAAATTCCAAAAATTATTATTGGTATACGGGCAATTTGAATTGCGGGGTGGACTGTAAATAGAAAAGATGTTAAAGTAGTTATCGTTTGAGGAATCGTTGAATTTAATTTCCGCTAGTAAAACCTCGACATTATTTTGTGAACACGTATTAATGAAATCGACATTTTGGTCGTTCAAAATTTTTACTTTAAAGTTGGGCCTACATAACAATGCAACGCCACTACCTTGTCTGTTATTTCTATTGATCGAAAAAAATTGATAACCGGGAAAACGAAAATTATGATTTTCTTTCAAATATGTTTCACAAAGACAAAGAATATCTAATTGATATGTATCAAACAAATGTGGGAGTTCGTGACTTTTATTTTGGATGGATCTACAGTTCCAATGTGCTATCGATATATTGAGATGGTTGTTAGACATAAAAAGAGTAAGAGGGAGAGATAAAATTAAACCGATAAAAAGTAAACAAAAGAAAGAATAAAAGTCAAGAATAAAAAATAGGGAGGGGAAAAAAATATTTATCTAATTATTTATTTTAGGCAAAACAAGATTAATTGAGACCCTTTGCCAGATCCCCAGGTTAGGATTTTTATTCAACTTTTTGCCAACCTGATTCCAGGGATTGTTCATTTTTTTTTGTTCTTCAAAGTCAATATCGCAAAGACTACCAATCTCGGCAAAAAACTGGAACGCGAGGTTCTGTGTATTCAATTCCAAATTGCGTTTTTCGGCTATTTTAGCTTTCAGCTTATCTAAGAGGGATTGTCTGTTTTCGGGATTAAGAGCAATCTTGCACGTGGACAAGGTTGCATCCAGGGTGGTAGTTATTATTATTATTATTATTATTATTTCAAAAAATGTCGCCTCTGGTAAAACCAGTATGGCTGATGAGTACAAAATCAAATATCTCGAAAATACAAAAAATAATATAAATCATATAGAAAATTAAATAAATCGCATAAATAACGTAGAAACGGTATGTACAATACAATTTAGAAGTGGTAATCATAAATAAATAAATAAATAGTAACTGTACAGATATCACACAAATGCAAATAATTAAATAATATGATATAATAATATAATGAACGTATCACAGAAGACTAGAAAAATAATGCAGAGGTCACAGCCAGCATTTACAATAATTTAGCGTATCTGGTTACGCGCCTGTGATACCTTTCATAGATAATAATATGTTTCTTGGTCTATATATTATCAACGTTTTTTCTTCCTGTTTAAAATAAAGAATTGAAATTGCTTTGTTTTTTATTTATTCAATTATTTATTTATTCATGATAAATGTTGTAAAATTCATTCATTTCAACGTAAACAATGTTGATTCTGTGTCGACAAAACATTCTGTAAGTCATATATCCAGTTTCTATAAAATTTGGACATGAAATTACCACGAAAAGTATCCCGTGTACTGAGTACACGGCGCGCGCAACGGAAGGTTAAATACAGTCCATTTTTTATTTCTCATCAGTGGTTGACATTCGTGGGTGGCTAACCGAGGTTTTCACCACGAGCTCTCGATGGGCGAATGTTGGAACGCCAATATTCGACAGTCCTTCACTAGCCGGATACGGGTGAGGCGAAAACAGGATGAAAAAATTGACAACAAATGAAATAGATAAAAGTAACAAGCAAAAAAAAACAAATAATAACAAAGTTTAAATTTATTGAAAAACGACAAAAAATAGTGAAAAAGTGTAAACAAAGTCGGCATTTATTTTAAACGAACAAAAAATTATATGGGAACAAATTAAAGAAATAAATCATCTTAGTTAAAAATTAAATTCATAAAAACAAAAGACACGTTTTTCTTCAGCACCTCGTATCTAAGTCAAAAAAGAAATGAATCATTAACAAAAGTGAGTCATAACTTTCTAAAACCCAACTTTAATTAAAATAATCAGATAAAAAGAACAGGAGCAAAATTGAGTCAGATAAACGCGATATCAATTCGAATGAAAAAAAAACACATTCAAAATACAATTAGTATGAGATGAATTCAAAACGAGATATAAAAAGGCGATTTGATATTTCTGAAAATTTAATTCGGGCGATACGCGACACGTATTTCGCAAGACGGATAGTGCGGGATATATTTCGCGACAAGTGCGGATCAGTGTGAAGCATTTCCAGGAAAGGAGACAAGTGGATCCGGAACTTGAAACATCGGACTCATTATCATCTACTGCAACAACATAGTTTAACTCGTCAAGAGCCTATCATAGCATCACACGACGGGAGTCGTGATTTCGTTGGCTGCATAGGACAGCCTCATTGGGCTCACCAGACCTACATCGGTCGACCATCCGTACACTCGACGCAGATCGAGTGCATCAACAAATTAGCTTATCGCATCTCAGAATGATGAACAAAACCGAAGGCCAATTCAACGCAAAAACGTTAGCCTTGATCACCAGGCTAACGGAGGAAAGAGATGAAACAGCAATAAAGGCGGAAGTGCTTACCGCTGTCAATCCCGACTCATACACGTTGGCCACGTGAATAAGTAAACAAACTTATTTCCAAACACAATACAAGAAGGCCCGCGACCTTTACACCGAACTGCAGACGCATACTACTGCAGAGCAGCAGGAAGAAATAACGTATTGCAAACTCTGAAGGACAAGATAGAGGTTCTTCGCAGGACAAAAAAGGAATATACGATGGCAATTTAACCCCAGTTACTCCAAACGCAGCAACTGCACACACACACAATACAAACACGTCGTATGTGGCTAACACGACACTGAGACTACCAACTATGGAAATAACCCCATTCGATGGTTCGTACGAGAATTGGCAGAACTTCTGTGATATTTTTAAGGCCACTAAAGACGAGAATACCACCCTATCTCCTGCCGTGAAGATGGAACATCTGAAGGCAGCACTCAAAAGAGAAGCCACAGCGCTTCCTAATGCGATCAGGATTACTGACGCCAACTACAACATCGCATGGGATTTACTAAGAGCGCGTTACGACAAGACAACAAATCTGCAATGGTATCACATCAAAAGGTTGAGAGCCCTACCAATAATTAGCAAGCTATCAATACATCTTCTTCGACAGATGCGCAACACACTGCAAGTGTCAACAGATTTCTTGAGATTGCTGGACGACAATTTCCATAATGGACATGTCAACCTTATCGCAGATATGGTGGAAAAATTTAGCGGAGAAATCAGAAAACAGTGGGGACAGACGAGAGCGAGTTTAAACACGTTTCTTACATACACGTTTCCGACATCCGACTGTTTATCGATCAACAGATCGCCATCTGTGAGGATACAGAATCCGTACACATCTAAGCTCGTAACACGACGAGTAATCAAAAATCAGCACTGAATGTATCAGTGAAGACCGATCGGCAGTGCAACTATTGTGGACAGGACCACACAATATAGCGATGCGCGGACTTTTTTAAATTAAATACACAGGAACGCAGCAAAGTACGCAAAGCACGAAAGCTTTGTGTCAACTGTCTCGGCAAAGGCCAGGAGGGCAAAGATTGCAAATGCAAATTGACATGTCGCAAGTGTTCGAAACCGCATCACACTTTGTTGCACTTTGATCGACAGCGCCGCGAAGAAAAAACAAGGCAAATGATACAAACCGGAAAGCGGAGCTTAGTCAAGACAAAGGAAACGATAGAGAGTCGGTGAATACAACACTAGCTCTTTATGCTGTGCCAATGAGATCGGAAGTCATGCTAGCCACAGCGCTGGTCAAAGTACTGTCTCCAGCAGGAGACGTCATCGTTTGTCAGCGAGACGTTGGTGCAAACACTTAACCTACCGTAAAACGGACTGACGTAACGATCAACGAGCTGCAAGGAGTGAAAACCAGCTTACCTAGATTCTCGACGGAGTTCGAAATCACCGATAACTATAACGGTGACAGGAGATTCGAAGTGCACGCTTATGTCCTACGAAACATAACTGCCTATAAGCCTAAGAAATTCAAACCTCACGAGTCATGACTCAGTCCACCAGCTTGGGGTGGGTGTTATCGGGTCCCGTCGATCCGCAATGCGACTCCAACACCATCACAGTGCAACATGCCTGCACCGAACTAACTGATGATTTGCAACGCTTATGGGCGCTGGAAGAATTTCCAGAGGAGACACTGTTCTCAGAGGAAGATGAACTTCGCGAAAAAATATTTCGCGACACCACAGTGCGAAATTACAAAGGGAGATTCACCGTCTTACTACCGTTCAAATCTGAAGAGGCTAAGCAAACTCTCGGTAGATCCAAACACTTTCCATTGCCGCAGCGCAATGGAAAAAAATCAAAGCCAGACTGGACAAAACTCCGTCTCATTTTCTGACAGCAGATTGTACAACGCGCTGACACGGCACTATCCTTCTTCGACTTGCTTATACCGGTCGACAATTTTCTCTATCGTACTGATTTCACTCTCTATCTCTTTGATCTTGTAAACAACTTTTGCAATTTTGCAGCATATACACGCACCAAGAACGTGACCGACCACAAGCTTTCTTTCGTGAACATAGAGCTCGTCACTAATATAACCCTCGTAATCGAAGAGGGCCACCTGCGACTTGTACAGTATGTCCTTTTTGCACGTCAATGCGGAAAGTTTTTCCGCAGCAGCTTTGCGACGTTTCACAATTTCGTCTCTCACCCACCACTGATAAATGTCGAGCGCGAGCCGTGCATCGCCGTGGGTCATCATCGTTGGTTTTCGCTTAACACTTTTTCTTCCTCTAGTAGAAGCTCGTATACTTTTACAGCGCAACGTTTCAATTTCTCGATTTTTTTACACTTTCTGATAACGCGTAGAAGGGTAAGAATCTTGTCGTCTGAAACTTTTATCTCATATGCTGTCTCAATGGCTGCAATAGCGTCTTCCCTGGAACAACACAGCATAAACAATTCTGAAGGGTGACATTCGTCTACGGGGCCGCTGAAACGCACTTCGAAATTTTCAGAACATTTTTTAAGATGTCTTTTTTCATTCTCTAAAGCAATGCACCGTTCTTCAGCACTTTTCCGACGCTTCACAAACTCATCGTCGACCCGATGTGTGAAAATACTGATTGTTGTACATGCATCACCGAATGAAATCATGTTACTGAGTTGTCACATGAAATTCTGCATCCAGCTCTTGTAGATTGAGAAGTGGGGGGAGGGGGGGGTAGTAATTAAAAGATCAGCATAAATTGTTAATGGTTCATTCGTGATAAAGCTTTCAAGATGGACGCTTGGAAAAAAGGTTTCAAACGTGAGACAGGATCGTACGCACCGAACACGAAGCCGAGCGGTTGTTTTTCTTCGTGTACCAGAAAAGAGGATTCCCAAAAGTGCGACCCAAAGTCGTACAAGAGTCGTCAAGATGACGATTCGGAATCGACAGCTTCCGACTCTACATGGAGTACATACGCGTCGTACATGCGCTCTATTTATTCCAGAGGGTTACCCTAGAAACAGATAAAAACATAGCGCGCGCAAAAAACTTTGTCATTCGCAAACGAACTGTCTAGCGAAATGGATTACTGTGGAACAAAAAACCTGAAGCGCAGCGCGGGGTCGTACAGCCCCAACGAGGAATCGAGTGGATGCTTCTCGTCATGCAAGAAAAATTCGGATGCACAAAAGTGTGAACCAAAGTCGTACACCAGTTACAAGGATGACTCATTGTACGACTCTAAATCAACATCAAAGTCCAGTTCGAGCTCCGATTCGTCCCTGTACATGGGTTACGTTTGGGTCAGAGGTTTACCTTAAAGACGTGTATAAAACGCGCAGCTCTAGAGTTTTTGCTTAGTAGCAAAAATGAGTCTGTCTTTCGAGCATCCTTTCACGGCCATGATATGCGGCCCCACGTCCTGTGGCAAAACACAGTTTGTCAAAAAATGTCTCCAGAATCTGAATTCTGTCTGCGATACGAAATTCGACAGAATTTTGTTTTATTATGGCGAGTGGCAGCCTGCTTACAACGAGTTGGGCACTGGTATAGAATTTAAAGAGGGTTTGCCGCAGAGTCAAGACTATTCGTCAGACCCTGAAAAAACAAAACTGATCATCATCGACGACCTCATGCGTGAATCGTCGAACAACGTCATAGTCGATCTGTTTACCAAGGGCAGCCACCATAAAAATTTGAGCGTCATGTTCATAACACAGAACATGTTCCACCAGGGAAACGGACAGCGCGACATTTCGCTCAACACAAACTACATGGTTCTTTTCAAGAATCCGCGAGATCGTGCGCAAGTCCAACACCTGGCTCGACAGGTGTGTCCTGAAAACCCCAAGTTCTTGCAAGAAGTTTATTTCGACGCGACGAGCAGACCGTTTGGTTATCTGCTCCTCGACCTGAAGCAGACGACGCCAGAAAATTGCCGTTTTCGGACAAACATTTTCCCTAACGACAGGTTTCAATACGTGTACGTACCCGTCAAAAACACGTTAAAGGGAGATGACACGACGACCTCTGTCCCAGTTTACCGTCTACAATGGTAAGGAGCGGACCTGTGAGCGAGCGTAACGCAAAAATTCTACAGGCGTTACCACACCTTTCGAAAGCACAGCGCACAGCTGTTCTACAGCGCGCCGACGCTAGTTTGATAAAAACCATCTGCGAGTGTGCTCTCAATACGCTCAACGGTAACGTCGCGCTAGATAGCAAAGACAAAAGAAAATTGCGCAGATACGCAAAAGACTTGAGAAAACTATCTAGCCGCGACGCTTCTTGGAACCGCAAAAAAAAATTTATCGTTCAAAAAGGGGCAGGCGGTTTCTTACTACCTCTTTTGACCGCTGTCGCATCAGCTCTTACAAGCGCAATCGCTGGCTCGTAAGATGGAACACGCGAAAAAACTCGTT
The DNA here is from genome assembly GCA_025266255.1 of Trissolcus basalis. Lineage (NCBI taxonomy): Eukaryota > Metazoa > Arthropoda > Insecta > Hymenoptera > Scelionidae > Trissolcus > Trissolcus basalis. The sequence continues at coordinate 16,554 of JAAMPD010001215.1, read as the reverse complement.
TTATTGCCTCGCGAAAATTTGGAAAAACTTGAGGAGGCTCTGGAAAAGAGAAAAAGACACAGCGTTCAGACACCCGGTACCGAAACAAGTCGGATCGATGCAGAAATGAGTGACATTCTCGATCTAAAAAACATTGAGGATTCCGAAAAATGGAAAATTTTTCAACAGGCCCTCTTTCGTTTTTTGAGTGCAAATAACCAGGAACATGTTTCGAAAACAGTGCATGTGGAAGAGGAACATACTCCAGTAGTGCAAGAAACATTGCCTGCAGTGTCCGAAGATGTCGTTTTGGGAACGGTCCCTGGAAAATATCAAACAAAGGCTCGGTTGTTGCTACGCAGTTTACAAAACTTACCCAAGCAGACTTTTTCTTGGGATCAAAACGGCATCGTCACGATCAATGGAGAAGTCGTACCGAATTCAAATATAATCGATCTCATCAACGAAGCAATGCGTTCGAGAAAAACGTCCAACCCACCGGGGCGCCATCAGTTTGCAGTTCTTCTTAGAGCCGTCAACATACCGCGCGAGTACGTCGGCAACCGCGAATTGTGGAGTTTAGCGTCGCCGCCTACGAAAAAACTCAAACTCACTGTACCTACGCTCTTCAAGCCAGGTTCTGACGTTTCAGGTTCTGACGCGTCCCCGAGACCCGACACAAGTGCCTTCGAAGGTTCGGAGAGCGAAGAGTATCAGAGCGGAGAAGGAAAACGGAAGTTAGTGGCAAGACAGGTCTGGTCGCGCATACGACAATGACCGACAAACAATTGAAAAAAATCTATTACGACGCTGCAAACACCGCAGGATTCGCGGGAAAACGAAGGCTGATCAGTGTCACGCACGGAAAAATCGCCCGGGAACACGTTGAATCGTGGTTAGACAGACAGTCGGTTTACAATAAACACAGACCCGCGGTCAGAAAGTTTATCCATAGACCGTACGCGGTCGACAATATCGACTCCCTATGGGAAAGCGACCTTATTCAAATGACGTCTTTAAAAACGTACAATGACGGTTACACGTTCTTGCTATTGGTTGTGGACGTTTTCAGCAAGTTTATCTGGATACGACCCATGAAAAGTAAAACGGCCCAATCGGTCGTCGACGCGTTTCGAGATGTTTTGAAACAGAGCAAGCCGCGGCGACCTGTCCAGCTGCAGACGGACCGCGGCAAGGAATATATGAACTCTCAGTTTCAAACGTTTTTGCAGAAAAACGGTATAAAATTCCGTGCCGCGAGAAACCCTTCTGTTAAAGCTGCCGTTGCCGAGAGAGCGATACGCACCATCCGCGATCGCATTCAGCGGTACTTGACGCATACGCGCGACAGGAGATACATCGATGTGCTTCCAAAACTCGTCGAATCGTACAACCGCTCCTACCACACGACCATTCGCGTCGCCCCTGCGAGCGTGACGATCGACAACGCTTCAAAAGTAAGAAAAATATTGAGCGAAAAAAATGATCGTATAGCTTGCAAAAAACCTAAATACAGCTTACACGATCTCGTTCGCATCAGTACTGAAAAAGTAGCCTTCCAGAAAGGTTATCACTCAAAGTGGTCCGAAGAGGTGTTTTACGTGTCACGGGTTTTGACAGCCCGACGACCAATCGTGTACGAAATAGCCGATCTGAACGGAGAAACGGTCGACGGCATATTTTACGAGCAGGAGTTGAGCAGCGTCGGACTAAAGAAACCCGAGCGAGCACTCAGCGTGAACAAAATTTTGGACTCGCGAGGACGCGGTCGCAGCAAAAGAATTTTGGTGAATTGGAAAAACTTGCCCACAGATCTTGTCTCCTGGATACCTGAACGATGAAGTTTGATTTCTATATGACGCTCCCGAGCAACGCCAGTATGGATTATTATCCTAAAAACGGTGCTTCGCATTTCATAACGCGTCTGCCTCACGAGTGGCGACTCGTCGGTGAATGGGTCGTAGGTTTGAGCGAGATACAATTTCCGCAGACATTTTCGCACATACCGAAAGAGGGGTCTAAAAATTACGTCGGAATGTGGACATTCAATGGCGCCAAGAGCACCCCTATGGAAAGCAGAAAATATACTGATTTTGAAAGAGTTCGCGCCTCCATAAAGTCGGGCGTGTATCAAGACCTGGCCTCACTTCTTGACGAGATAAACAGTTCGTCACCCGTTGCAGGGCATCTTCAGTTTGAACGCGACAACGGTGGTCATGTGAACGTGACACAAGTGTGCGGATGTGTGGATACGGAACACCGGTTCACACTCTCACCCATTTTGTGTGATATCCTGGGTTTCGAACGGCGCGAAGATAACTTTTTACTGGGTAGCGACAAAACTCTGCGATCGAACCGACCGGCGGTTCTATCGCACGGTTTGCCTTCAATCATGTTCGTTTACACGGATCTTTGCGAGTCACACGTGACAGGCGATGTACAGACACCGCTCCTGCGCGTCGTTCCGATCGACCTAGAAAAATACGTCTACGGTAGTACACGCTTGAGGTCATTTTCGAATATGAAATACATCCCTCTTTTGAAGACGAATTTCGACACTGTCGAGGTTATTATAAGGGATGAATTCGGGAAAAACATTTTATTCGACCGTGGGACGTTGACCGTGACACTACATTTTAAACGTGTAGACTGATGGATTATTACACCGATCAACACGGTTATGGCCGTATCAGGGTCTATGTAGGCGGACCGCGTCAACGTGGAAACGGAATCGGCTCATTCCTGGGTGGAATTTTTCGCAGAGTTTTACCCCTATTAAAATCAGGGGCGAAACTGGCTGGTCGCGAAGCCGCTAAGGCAGGACTCGGAGTTTTGTCGGATATGGCGACCTTGCGCCGTTCCCCCAAAGAGTCTATAAGAACGCGGCTGCGAGAATCTACAGCCAATCTCAAACGAGCAGCGGACGAGAAAATAGACAGAGTCATGACGGGTTCAGGGTATAAAAAACGGAAAGTCTCCCGCGCGGCTCATTCGCGCGTTACCCGGTTAAAGCGAAAGACCGTTGGACGACGATCCACGAGAAAAGCGATACCTCGCAAAAAGAGAAGTAAGGTTAGAAAGACCCTGAAAAAGCGTGCAAAGAGGTCGTTCAAAGACATTTTTGGATAATGGCGTTCCTACACGCTCATTCATGCGCGTGCATGAAGACCGAGCTTGACCTGTTCACACTCCTGCCGACTCAGACTGCGATCGAGAGTGGTTCCTGGGTTCATTACAAACCCATAAGTTCGCTCTCCGATGATGCCCCCTTGGAGTTTGTCGTCGAAGGCAATTCCGATTTTTACATCGACATGGCACATACGATGCTATCCGTACGTGTGAAAATGGTACCTCGAAACGAGGACGTACCCATCGACGCCGGCGCCGGTCCTGTGAACAACTTGCTGCACTCGCTCTTCAACCAAGTGGACGTGTACTTGAACCAAAAACTTGTTTCGCCGCCGAACAACGCTTACGCTTACCGGTCGTACATTGAAACGCTGCTCAATTACGGCTGTGACGCGAAAAAGTCACACCTACAGACGGTTCTGTGGAATGTCGACACGGCTGGAAAAATGGATGCTGGCGGAAACGACAATGCAGGGCTGAAAGCGCGCAGAGCCCTTTTCGAAGGCGGAAAAACGGTCGACTTGCTAGGGCATATTCACTGCGATCTGATGAACCAGGAAAAGTTTTTGATCAACGGCGTTGAGATGAGGCTGCGTTTGAACCGTTCTCGCGACACGTTCTGTCTGATTGACGCAGCCAACACGTCGTCGTTGCGCATAGTCGAAGCTTCTTTGATTGTACGAAAAGTAAAACTCAGCCCCAGTGTGTTACTGTCGCACGCACGGAGCCTCGCATCCGGCACGGCAAAGTACCCGTTGACGAGAGTGGACGTAAAAGCGATCGCAATCCACAGCGGTGTGCACGGCGAAACGCTCGACAACGTCATTCTCGGTCAGATCCCCAAAAGGATCATCCTTGGATTCGTCGACAATCAAGCTTTCAACGGCAGTATCGACCTCAACCCATTTAATTTCAAAAACCATGGCATCAACTACCTAGCCCTGTACGTCGACGGCGTACAGGTTCCATCGAAAGCGTTGCAGCCTGATTTTACGAACAAATTATTTGTCGATGCTTATCACACGTTGTTCTCGGGTACGGGAATACACTTTTCCGACACCGGGAACTGCATCAGCAGGTCAGACTACCCCGATGGGTTTTGTCTCATGGCGTTCGATCTGACGCCAGACCTGTCGGCAAACTGTGACACGCACTGGAATCTCGTGAAACACGGTAGCGTGAGAATAGAGGTGCGTTTTGCGGCTCCTCTGGCGAAGACGATCAACTGTATAATTTACGCAGAATACGACAACGTTCTCGAGATTGATGCGAGCCGTCAGGTGATCGCCGATTTTGGTGGTTGAAAGGGTATAAAAACATCATCACACGTTCGAAAGCTTTATTCGACGGTGTGTTTTGATGGACACGCTCGAGATACGCACGGCATTGCAAGACATACCAAACTCAGGTGTTTTCGCTGCAGACGAGATACCTGTTTACTGGCCACGACCGGTAGCATACGTGTTCAACTGTGACCGTAGGAGTCAGCCCGGTAGCCACTGGGTAGCTGTTTTTGTCGACACCGAAGGCCATGGCACGTTTTTCGACAGCTATGGATTACCGCCGCTCGTCCGCGAACACCGACGAGGAATCAGGGAGAATTGCGCCTTCTACGAGTGGAACACCAGACAGTTTCAGAGCGAGACATCCGCTACTTGCGGCCATTACTGTGTTGTTTTTCTACATCATATGTCTCGCACTTACAATTTTGTTTCATTTTCTAACATCTTCGAAGCTAGTCATGCTGCCAACGACGAAATTGTTAAACGATACTATAAACGAATTAGAAACAACGTTGTAAGACACGATTCGTGTCATGTTTCTATGCAAAAGTGCCGCGCTCGGCACACTTTGTAATTCAATGCTCAATAAAAAACCAACCGAACCGTAGACGAATCTGTGTAATTTTTGCAAACCCATCAAATTCCATCCCTTGTCTCCATGCACGATGATGTATCGAGACGTCAGAACTGTCTTGACAACTGTAGCACGTACTGTTCCATTCTAAACTCTGTTTCAAAGCTTTCAAATAAAATTACTTTCGTTTTTTGCGACGCGTTTGTGTCATCTTGATCGTGATAAAATGTTTTTACGTCGTAAATTAAACATTCTAAACGGAAATCATCCCCGTGATTTACCTGCGTTATCGCTGTATGTTCAGTATTTTTACGACCGCGATACCGAGGAGTGCGCGAGAGCAAGAGCCCTAGAACAACAAGCTTTTGACGCACCGGGCCCGTCCAAGAGGCCTGCTCTCGCACGTTGCACAGTGCGTGGTTGTGTCGGGGTTGCAACAAACCCCTCAGGTACACTGTGTGACGGCCATGAAGCTGTTCGTCGAGAACACGCAACTGCTTATCATCTTATGGACTGGTACTTTCCTGTACACGCGAATCGCTCGCTCGTGGCATTTCGCGAATTGCAGTTACGTCAGTTGTACTTGGAGCGATATCCAACAGTTTCTATAGACAGGGGCCACGAGTTATGGGTTCTTCGTGTGGCACGCGGTATTGACTGGTTCGATGTGTACAATCGTGGTGAACTACAGTGCGACCGTCTCGTGCATCGTACATTTTTGCGTAATTTTTACCATGGTGTGTTCGGAGGTTTTGGGCGATGCGCCTTACAAATGGCACGTGTGTGTGGCTGTAGACGCTGTAGAACGCGCTTTCCTGATGAACCGTTTTGTAAGTATTTTTCACCATCGCATCATCTATGTGCGAGGTATTAAAATTTTTATTTTCATCCTTTTTCAATTTTCCTTCATTTCAGTGCCACCGCCAGACCTTGAGGCTGTTGAAAACCTCCTTGTAGCCGACTCAGAGCACTGGGAACAATATCGGCGAACAATGTACACTCCTGGTGAGTTATTTATTTTTATTCATTTTTTATTTCAAATAGGGTGTTGAAAATATCTGCTGTTTTACCGATTTCTCAGTCATTTTCACGTATTTGCTTATAAGTCGCTCAATTATAACAGTTTTCACTTAATTTTCGATTGTTAATATTAAACTGTTTTTATATTTTTATGTATTGTTTTTAATTATTCTTATATTTCAGACGAGGATGTCTTCTACAACCGATACAACACACTTTCAAATAATCCTGTGGCGCCCGAGGCGCATGTGTCAACGGCGTACGGAGCGCATTTGTCAACGGCGTCCGGTGCATCGGGATTACCTACGGAACAGTGTACAAACTCTACGTCAGGCCTTCAAAACGCCACGGATTCGGAGGATTCTAGCGACAGCGATGATAACGCACTGTTTTCGGATGGAAAAGATGACTCCGGCTCGGATAGTAACGATTCCACGGCACGCAGGTCTCCGGAAGATTTTTTGTCTAGCGCTTCGGAAAGCGATGAAGATTTAGATTCCAGCAGCGGTGACTCAGGATACGTCACAGCTGATTGAGCGTTTTTGTTAAATTTCAAATGTTAATAAAAGATATAAATAAAAAAACCTGAAATAGCTGTTTTTTATGTTGAACGTTTTTCTTATTTTTAATAACAAAAGGAAATAAAAATAACTTAAACTGTAAAATAAAATATTTGTTTGTTTGTTGGTCGCTGGTTTAACTATTTTTTATTAACTTAATTAAAATTTGAATTAATATAAATATATATATGATTTATATTTTTAGATTTTTAATGTAAAGCGCATTGGAATTTATAATTCTAGTTTAAAATGATTTCATCATTCTACAGTGTAGTTTTAGAGTATTGAAAAGAGAAACTTATGGGTCAAAAGAAAAACAATGAAATTTGACCTGCTATGAGATAAGGGCCTCAAGTGCTGAGTGCGTCATTTAGACAATTCTTCGTCTACATTTCTTCAGTGTGCGTTTCGACAGCTTCGAAAGAACTTCACGATCGTTCTTTTTCCGTCGCTCTGTTCTAAAAAATTAACCAGTTAAATAAAGATGCCACGGGGTTTTGCAACGTCTTTTGACTTAGGCTACTTCCGCCCGCGACCGTGCACAGCCCAGCGTCTATTCAAGGCTGTGCACAACGTTTTTCGCGGTCAAAGTGTGGTGTCCAATGTGGACAATCTGACTGAAAGTCAGATTGACGTGTTCCGGGCCGCTTACACGGCAACCCTCGGAAAGCAGCCAGGTCGGTTCACCAAGTTGCGCCGTTATTCCGTGGAGAGTTTTCTTCGGCAATACGTAGGTGAAGACCTCCGGAACGTACAACCTTGGCGGGTCAGTGTGACGTGGGTGTTTTTTTACTTTCTCGAAAAATTGTAAGTAATCATATATAATTATTTATTAATTAATTTCACAATTTTAAATCTAAATTTTTGCCTGTATGCTTGGTGAAGAATTATGTAAACTGATCCTTTGCTCTTCCAATGTATACAATTCTCAGAAATTTTAACGTATGCGTTTATATTAAAATCGCGATACTTCTTCTACACAACCTCTTATACTATGTGTGTACACACACACACACACACACACGCACACACACACACACACACACACACACACACACACACACACACACACACACACACACACACACACACACACAAATATTCAGAATTATAAAATTAAAGATTAATAAAAATATTAATCAATAAAAATTGTGAAAAAATCGAAAAATGTTGTAAATATTTAAAATTACAAAAATTATGAAAATAATAATTATTAAAAAAGTCTGAAAAAACAGTCATATTATACTATATTCCGAACAATCACAGTGATGAATTTATAATTTTATACAAATATTAAATAATAACAAGTTTTTTAAAAAATCGTAAAATATTTAAAATTATGAAATATATTAATTAATAAAAATGTTTCCGAATAAAATCATCAAATATTAAGCATGAAAATCTACCTGAAAATTTAATATGTGTTTTCTCATAGGTACCGTCAGGGCAACGTCGAGGCCCGGGAGCTGTGGCAGACTTTTTGTTGCGAGAAGGTCCCTGATCATAAGTCAATAATGCTGTTTTTGAAAAAGCATATTGTTCTGGGTCATCAGGGGCCTCTCGATTACGAAAAGGTGCGTTCTCTTAGAAGAACACTGTCGTCGTCTATTTGCAACATCGAGACGGGCTGTATCACAGCTCTGGACGGGTGCTTTTTCGGTAGGGATCGTTCCGAAGAAGCAGAAGCGGCAATGCGACGTTCCTTCACTCTCATGGTGTAAGTAATGATCATTTTGTTCATTTTACATTTTTGTGTGCGTATATACTGATTTTTCGACATGGTTTTGTGTTTTTAGGTTTCCTGAGCTTTCAGACGTATCGGTCGGTGGTACTCCACAGTGTATGGAAGAGTCCGTGGAACGTACTCCCAAAGTCACGTGCCCCGATGTCCGTGTGGTCTTGGAAAGGCTCGTGGTTCCTACTCCACGCAGAATCAGCGACTCCACGGACACCTGTGAGGAGCGCCAACTGGAGCAACCTCTACAGAGCATCCACGAGATGTCCACCGATGTGGAGGATAACAACAGTGATGATTCGTGGGGCCCCTCTGTTGAGCGTGGAGTGACCACAGTCGACATCCACACATGTACCAATGTCGAAAACAACGACACGTCTGCTTCTGGCACCTCTTCGGACACCGTTGCTGAATACAACGATCTGGCTGAGGATGTGTCAGAGTTCGTATTCAACGATAGTAGCACGGTGCCTGGAGAGGTGGAAAATAATAACACCTCAACCAGCACCATCAAGACCCCAGTGCAGACACTGTCGCAGGTTGCCGATAAAGCGACACAATCCGGGTCCTTTCAACCGGACGATTGGGCCTCTGCTTTCAGTGGCAGCATAGACGCTGGTAGGGATTTGACAGCCAACGATGGTGCGTTGACTGCGATGACCTACGGGCCCCTGTCAGCTGAGACGTTGCTCCAGTGCATCCAACTGCATTTGTAAGTTATTGTATTTTTAGTCTAGTAAACACCTTCATCATTTATTACAACTTGTACATAATTATTTTTACAGAAGAGGTGCCGACTTTAAAACCGTTTGGTACCGCTCTGACGGTAGCCTTCAGACGCTTCGACGGGTCGCACGCGTTGTAGGTGGTTGTCCGTTGGGTGATTTTGACGCGCAACCCATTGATAACGGGGAGCGAATCAGAATCCTTCCTGAACAACAGACATCGAGGTAAAGTTTCGATTATTCTTTGTAAAATAAATTAATCAGCTTTTAAACTCTTAAATTTTTCACAGCTCCGATATACCCGTTGTGCAGCAACCCACGACCCGAGAGTTCCAACCATTGGACATCGTAATTGTGCACAACGCGGTAGAGCATCCACCATGGGTAGGACGATTGCTGCAACGGACAACAGGTAGCTGGGATGTTCTCTTCGTGCGGGATATCGTTGAAACGTCATCAACGTATGAGGTTGTACAGAATGGCATTTCCCCGTACAATATGCGTACCGCCCACGACCTCCTGTCGTGGTATGCATCGCACGACGATGAAGGGCGAATCACCCTAGCCCTGACGAAGGCGTTGGATGTTTGCGACGAAATCTGTCGCGTCGAAGGACAACGTAAGTTTTTGAATATTTCCTGCTAAGCGATATCCCATTTTTCAGACAAAATTTCGTATTATGAACTTTTTTGTTTCAGCCGGACGTAACCCTCTGTACTAGCGCTAGTTTTTAAGTCTGACAATAAGTTCGTCATTTTCTAGTATGTTAGTTTTTAATTGTCTTCACTCGCGTATTTTACTATCCTAGCATGTAAGTTGTCTGTAAAATATATTTTTCTTATTCATTTTAATAAATATTAAAAATTTTTGTGAAAAATAACTTGTTTTTCATTTTTATTGGATAGGGAATTCCAACCGTTTGCACAGTCGTACGTGGTTGACACATTTGTAAGCATATGAATTTGATTTTCAATCATTTCAACGTTATTCCGTTCTTATTTTCAGCATTGATGAAGTGTCCGGATTGTGACGTCATAAGTTGTGACGTCATAAATTCTTACGGTCACATTATTTTTCGATGTCTAAGCAGTTTTGTTTTGGGGCGACTATGGAACACGAACCTCAAACAATTTTGAGGTTAGTGTCTATAGTCGTCCCTCTACTACTAGAAGCCAATTTTGATGTAGCCTGGAAAACTTCAAGGGATCATTTCGATGAAAAATACCGCGTTAAAGATCAGCTTTTCAAACAACTTTTTTTGCTGAACTCGATACAAAAGGAGTCTGCCTCTGAACTTCGAAATTTGTTGTCACAAATTACAGCCATTCTTGGCTCGCTTGAAGCGCGCGGTGAACCCATTGCACATTGGAGTTCAATTCTAGTTTATTTTGTCGTGCAAAAATTAGATCCTGCAACGCGAAAAGCCTGGTCACTTGCGGCCAGTACCAATGTTGATTATCCTAAATTCAATGATTTGAAAAGGTTCATTTTAAACCGTGCCGTGGGTTTGAGCTTATTCACACCTACAAACAAAGACGCAGGATCTAGTTCGAACAAAAATGAAAATCGAACCAACAACACTGCTAAGTTCAAACCAAAACAAAATTCTTACACAAACACACACACAGTTGACACACAACAAACTTTCAAATGTATTTTATGTTCTGAAAATCATTTTCTTTATCATTGTCTAAAATTTGATGGAATGACTGTTGCTCAAAGATTTGATTTTGTGAAAACAAAACAATTATGTATCAACTGTTTTGGTACACACAAACAGGCCATGTGCCGTAGTAAGCGCGATTGCAATGTTTGTCATCAGCGACACCATTCAAAATTACATCGTCAAACTGACAATAAACAGTCAGACTTCCAAAACGACAAAAAGGAGTTGATCGCGACCTCGACAATTTTGCCCCAAATAAAAAACACCACGTACAAACAAGTTGTGCATTCCAAAGTCGATTCTTTTGCTATCACTGATAAGACCAAAGGGTCGTTCCGCGTTTCTCAAATTATTTTAGCTACCGCTTCGGTTCTTGTGCACGCGAAAAACGGACGTGTTGTCAAGGCGCGCGCATTAATCGATCCAGGGTCAACTTGGACCCTAGTTAGTGAGTCTTTAGTCAACAGTCTTAACGCGCGCAAAGTTAGAACCTCCACTACTGTTCACGGTGTTGGGGGGGTTTCGGCCGGTCGGGCCAATTACGCAGCTTCGATTTCAGTCTCGCCAGTCATGATCGCATCCCCGCTCGTTCACACAAACGCAATTGTTATGAATTCACTGACAAATTACGCGCTGCGCGTTAACCTTCGTCACACCTTGTGGCCTCATTTGAACGGCCTCACTCTCGCGGACCAAGATCCTTGGGGCAACAAGCCCATTGCCCTGCTTATTATGGCTGATTCGTACGGTTTGATTCTTCTCGAAGGTTTGATCAAAGGTGAACCTGATAAACCGATCGCTCAACAAACCGTTTCGGCTGGATTTCAACCGGATGGACTACCGCGTCTATTTCAACTATGCAAAGTGATGCTCTCTCGCTTTGTGTTACTATTTCAGGAAATGATTTAAAAATTGAGAAAAGATTAGATGAGATTATGTGGCATTTTTGGCAAATCGAAGACATACCCCAGGGGGCGCCAGTGTCTTCAGATGACACATTTTGTGAAAATCACTTTATTAAAACATACTCTCGTCGCACTGATGGTCGTTACATAGTTAGATTGCCATTCAAAATCAACCCCCCGTTGATCGGACATACTCGAGACATAGCCTTGCGCTGTTTTTTGGCACTCGAAAAACGCCCCGCGAAAAATCCTCAAGATTACGAATTGTATCGCGCAACAATTAAAGACTATTTAGATTAAGGTCACATGTCCCTAGTCACACCTAACCAACCAACTAGCTCGCTCGTTTCGTATCTCCCTCACCACAAGGTGAAAAAGGATAGTACTACAACAAAACTTCGCGTCGTTTTTAACGCTTCGTGTCTCTCATCCAATCGTACCTCGCTAAACGATCAGCTGTATGCGGGTCCGAAACTGCAGGCTGACATTACGTCAGTTTTGTTACAATGGCGTCGTTTTCCGTTCGTTTACGTGGCTGACATCACTCAGATGTACAGGCAAATACTTCTCTCATCGGACGAGAGAGATTTTCAGAGAATTTTATGGCGCGAAAACCCAAGTCAAGAGATTTTAGAATACCGCTTAAACACTGTCTTATTTGGAGTCTCATGTGCTCCCCATCTTGCTCTGAGAGTTTTGCAACAATTAAAAAGGGATGAAGGTGAACGATACCCGCTACCTGTCCCTGTTTTCGAACAAGGGCTTTACGAAGACGATTTCCTGTTTAGTGATGACACTCAGGAGCAAGCTAAACAAGTACGCGAACAAGTGATTCAACTTTTGAACCGCGGCGGTTTCACCCTTCGAAAATGGGCTAGTAATAATTTGGAATTACTGTCTGAAATAGATCCAACGAATCACGGACTCGCTTGTGAAAAATCGTTTCAAGATGGAGGATTAAATTGCTCGGGATTTTTTGGAGTCCAAATGATGATACTTTTCAATTTCGCGCTTCGTTCACGGAAATTCGCGAACCAACCAAACGCATCATTTTGTCAACTATCGCGCGAATTTTCGACCCGCTTGGCTGGATCGCACCAGTCATTGTTGTTGCAAAAATCTTACTACAAAAGCTCTGGCTCTCAAAGCTCGACTGGGACACACCGCTACCTGCCGACTTGACCTCTCACTGGACCGAATTTTACTCCGCGCTTTCACATTTAGATAAAATTCAAATTCCACGCTGGATCCAGATGGGACCCAAGGCCGTCGCGTGTCAATTACATGCCTTTTGTTCAAGTCAGTGAAAATGAATTTGAAACGTCTTTACTAATTAGCAAAACCAAAGTCACGCCGACTAAGTTACCAAAATCGTGCTCAACGCCTGAACTGACAATACCACGACTTGAACTTCGCGGCGCCATACTTTTGCTTGACCTCGTTGACTATGTCAAATCACTGCCAACCTTCTTTGAAATACCAGTGACATACTGAACAGATGCCACGATTTTGCTCAGCTGGATACAAAGACCGCCCGCGAAAGCAGCTGGTTTAAATCCAATACTTGATGAAAACAGTCTGATCCGAGCTGACGGTCGTTTGAAAAACGCATCGATTAGCTTCGACGCAAAACACCCAATCATTTTGAGCAATCATCGAATCACCCGCTTGTTAGTCGAAAAAACTCATCTTCAGTGCCTACACGGCGGATTGATTTTAACCCTTTACCGATTGCGACAATCTGTTTGAATCATTCAAGCAAAAAAGATTATAAGATCAGTTATTTTTCATTGTGAAACATTTGAGGGCGCTGAAAACTTGCTTCACAAGGCTTATATCATCCTCGCCTGAACTCGTAGAACTACTCGCGAAGAACAAAATAACTTGGCATTTTATTCCTCCATCTGCGCCTCACTTCGGGGGTCTTTGGGAGGCCGGTGTGAAAAGCGTCAAACACCATCTCAAACGCGTACTTCTCAATTGAACGCCTACTGTGCCCGAGTTAACTACGCTTCTTTGCGAAATCGAAGCCTGCCTTAATTCGCGCCCGATCGCCCCTCTTACTGATGTCCTGGATAGCTTGGAGGTTCTGACTCCTGGTCACTACTTAGTTGGCGCGCCCTTTACAACACTACCGAACTCCCCGTTACTTAACTTATCGGAAAACTCGCTTACCCGATGGCAAGTGTATCGTCAACTCCTTGAATCGTTTTGGAATTCATGGTCAAATGATTACATTCTTAGTGTATTACACCGCTCAAAATGGCGATACCCACAGAAAAACATCTCTGTCGGTCAAATTGTACTTTTGCGAAACAAAGACACTCCTCCAACGAAGTGGCCTTTAGCTGTAGTGACAAAGTGTTTTTCTGGAGAAGACTGGTCAATATGCACAGTACAAGTACGAACTGCTACCTCGGTTTACGTTAGACCTGTTGTCAAACTAGCTTTATTACCTGTTAGAGAATTTATTACGCCACATTTATGCTAAGTCTACTTGAAGTTTTCACTTTACATTTGTTTTTTGAGAAATGAAATTTTGCATTGTATAAAAGTATCAACATTACTGGTTGTCAAAGTGTGATATTGTAAACAACAAAAAAGACTGATTGTACCAACTGATATTTACTTGCTAACTTAGCTATAAGGCATACGTAACTAACTTGTACATTGTTGAACAAAATTTACAGTTGTTTATTTTCTGAAAAGAAAATCGTATATTGCTGAAAAAAAAATTTATACTTGTTTATTTTTTAGTTGTAAGTTACAATTTATTCCGTACTTTGCTTCAAATACTTTTGCGCAAGGCGGGGAGGATGTTCAGTTTTGCCGTTGAAATTTGATCTTGTATTAACATTTTTTGTAGTTTTTCAATTGGCCTAGATTAGTGCCGCCACCACTCTTTTTCTTTTCGTAGTTCTGGTCATTCGACTCGCGTGGCAGCACTAACCTTGGCCTAATTGCAAGCCCCCCCCGTTTTAATGACCTATATATATTTTTATTAATTACGGTCAAGCTTTTCGAAAAACTGCTATAGTGATACACACGTAGATCTCGTTTGCTCCACAACCCGCCTTTGTTAAGAAAATTTAACAATTACAACCTGCAAGATTGCTATTTGTTTGTTTAGAAATGAATGAAACGTTGAATGTTGTGAAAAGTGATTTTTCTTCTCCATTTCGAAAACCCGCCTGCACGTGCATCTTGGAGCAATTTCTTTTGTCGAGCACGCCGCTATCGCACCAGGTAACACTCGCAAAACAAACTTGTGGCTCATCCTGGACCACCCCCAGCTCATAACGAAACAAATGGTATATATCTACTTGACGCAGATAAATACATTTTATCATTACCATATGGGTATTTGAAGAGATCTATAGATACAATTTTGAAAACCTGTGTTCGTGTATCACCTGTAAATTTTGTCTCACATATGTCACTGTACACAAACATAATTTTCGGTAACTGATGATGTGAGCTGGCTATTTGTTTAGATACAATGGTACGGGGTTCGGAAAACTCAGTTTCATATTCCTGTTTATCAAAACCGAGAATTTGTCTTAGTGTTTCCCCAAGTATAATTCCATGTTTTTGAGAAAACAGTCTTGCTTGCATGTTCTATCGATTGCTACAGATCCTCCTGGTATTTGTTGAGACTTAAAAATGTTGTTCAATTAACGAAGACCTATTTATTAGGTTTAAGATTTCATCAATATTATCATATAAGCCATAGCGTAACGCAAAGCTGTTTGATATTACAGTTTTTTTTATCTTGTTTTACGTCATAGATATTTATAGATCGACTTGCACTGTCATTTTTCGGTAAATGTAACAGTGTTTGTGGATAAATTATTTCTGTCAAGCTTACAACCAACTGACCACTCAAACGTATCTCATATGGTAATCTCAATATGAAATTTGACAAAGTATTATTAGGATAAAATTTCATACTGCTATTGAAAAGCATTGTAATGTAAAAATTGTCTCTATTCATTTTTGATAAAAGACTCGTGTACCTAACTATTTATACTTTTTGGTAAACCTTTCCACGTAACTTCGACGTATTTATTTTTACCACGTCCTTTTCGTTCTTGAATTTTGTTAATCTGTAAGTTATCTTTTGGTACTTCAATATTAACTTTACTTAATTCTTCACCATAGAAAAATCCGTTTATTTCTTCATCATTTATTGCTGATACGTAATAAATGACTAGTGCTCTTAAAGATAAAATTCTTTTTATTTTGAAGACCTCTTTAGACCAGCCACTCTGGTAACCTTTTTGAAACACAAGTTTTTCACTACTGAGTCGAACTAAATCGCCGACAGCGTATTTTACACGTTTCACAGGAATATTTTTCAATTTTTCTGCGCAACACTTCTCGAACCTTAGCACTATTTCCCAGTGTCACTTTAGAGGGAACAGTTTTGATGCTCGTATGATATGCATCATTGCATGCTTGAATTATTTTTGAAAGCACATTGACATAACGTTTGGTTTTTGTATAAGTAAAGTATCGATACAGACGATCTTTTATAGTTTTTATTTGACGTTCTACTACGGCTGTTTTAACGTCAGGGTTTTTTGCAGTTTGAAATTTGATATCTTGTTTTCTGAGAAACTCTTGTACTTTTTCTGCTAACAATTTTTTTCCGGCGTCAGACTGTATGACGATTGAAAATTTTGGTTTACTACGTTTCAAAATATTTGTGAGACCTTGCACAACAGAATTTGCTGATTTGTCTTCCAAAAGTTCGACCCAACAGTATTTACTGAAAACGTCTATTACTGTGAGCAAATAACAATAACCATTATTATCGTCTTTAATGTTTTCCATGTCTGCTAAGTCCATCTCCCACAGATCTTCAATATTGTCGACATTGTGAGGTCTTCTCAGAAATTTTTTCCGAATAACTTTATGCTTATTGTAAGCGTCTTGCGATTCCAACCATGAAGAAACTTTCCAGTTTGGTATCTCA